>PVIR01000753.1:6208-117079 GCA_004026965.1 Petromus typicus | reverse complement strand
AGAAGAAATGAGAGAGAGAAAGTATGACGGCTATGCTCGGGTGATACAGAAAACATGGAGAAAATTTGTGGCCCGGAAGAAATATGTCCAAATGAGAGAAGAAGGTATTTTAGTAATATTGTTTCATTTGTTTAATCTCAAGTTCGTGCTTGGATAAGTTATTTAAAAGTCCTGTTTGATTTGGCACGTGACGTGTGAACACCTCGCACCCTTCCGAATTTCTTTGTGTGTTTCTGCTTTCTCTTCTTCCTTTTGGTGGCTGACCCCATCCTTCTTTCTTTGCCATCCATCTCGGTAACTGTAGCCTCAGATCTGCTGTTGAACAAGAAGGAAAGAAGGCGAAACAGTATCAACCGGAATTTCATCGGGGATTACATCGGGATGGAGGAACACCCCGAACTCCAGCAGTTCGTGGGCAAGAGGGAGAAGATCGATTTTGCAGACACGGTCACCAAGTACGACAGGAGGTTCAAGGTACACGCCACCACTTGAGCACCTCCAACAGAATCCTCATTTTGTAAAACATAGCTTGTGATTTTGCTATTCTGTTTATCAAAGCACGGACTACGTTCATTACAGAAAAAGCCTAATTCGAACCCAGGTAGTCAAAGAAAAATAGCAACCTACACACAGAAATAGGCATTGTTAGCCTTCTTGTGTATGCTTCAGACCTTTTTTTGATGCAAACACGCATTTCTTTTTTTTTTTTTTTTCCTCACTTTTGTAGTTCAGACTGGCCCTGAGTCCCCTCAAACTCACAGCAGTCCTCCTGCTTCTGCCTCCCGAGTGCTGGGATTACAGGCATAAGTCACCACACCTGGCACTGTGGTGTGTGGTTTTGATTGCTGGTGGGTGTGAGTCTCCACACCCGGCATTGTTATATGTGGTTACTGGGGATCAAACCCGGGCCCTTGCACTTACAAGGCAGGTGCTGGAACCTCTGAGCTAAATTCCTGGCCTCAAAAACCCATTTCAAAATTTAGTTTTACTTAAGAAGGAAATTATCCCTTAGGTACTGTTTTGTGTCCTGGGTTTTTTTCTTTTTTAATGTCAGGAAAAATTCCCTCTGTTCTATAGTTGTATCCATATAAATTATTTTGTGTACCTGCACAGTATTCTGTTCAATGGACGCTTTATTTCTGAAACCAACTTCTCATTAATTCTCATTTAATTTTTTCCTTTTTTGTTGCATCAGGGAAAACAATGATGGAATAAATAACAGTATTAAGGAGGATGCTGTCATTTTGCTAAAACTAAGTCATTCCATGCGCCTCAAACTTGGCTCCAGTGGCTGGAGGAGCAGTTCTGAGCATACATGTAGGTGCTCACGGCTCCCAGCTGTGCTGGGCCATCAAGTGGCCACTTTCTGTTCTGAGATATGATCACCTTTCATTATCAAGGTTTATCATTGCTATGAAATTAAACCAGTTTTTTAAAAAATGGACTCCCAAGAAAATACATGCAGATGAGGGATTCCTGTTGAGAAATACACTGAAGCAGACCCCAGTAGGTCGCCATATGTGTTGGTTGGTCTGAGAGTCCTTTTGAACCTGCTTTGTTGGTTTCTCATCTGAATCGTGTGCATTTCTCACTTTGCAAGTGAAGGCCAGTATCGGCATCTTCGTATACATTAACCTGTCACTCTCGGGGGACCTGGCTCAATGACAAAAGGATGATCTTCCACCCAAGACAGCTTCCCTCTGCGTGGAGTAATAGTGGCTGGTTAAATGCCAGGGGACAGATGGCATGTTGACCATGTCTATCTCTTTACAGGGCGTAAAGCGAGACCTGCTCCTCACCCCAAAGTGCATGTACTTAATCGGACGAGAAAAGGTCAAACAGGGCCCCGACAAAGGCCTCGTGAAAGAAGTCCTAAAGCGGCGAATTGAGATGGAGCGAATCCTGTCTGTGTCCCTAAGGTGAGTGTGGGGAGACGGGACCGCCCTGTTCCTCCTCAGCTTTGCCATCTGTGTCCAAATGCAGCCAAATGATGGGGACCTTCACTTCTCCCCAGAGACTCCCAGGCTTCTTAGTTTTGTGGGAGATGCTGGAGGGCAGCCTTAAGGTTCTACAAATGCACTGCTTCTAGTCAGTTCCAAGCATCTGCTTGGGGTCAGCATCGCAAAGTGTATTTAGGAATGAACCTCCTGTGCAGAACAGACCTTGTGGAGGAGAATCGCTCTGAGTGAAGAAGACTGAGGCTCCTGAGGTTAAAAACCTGATGAAAGGCCAGGGATTTAGCTCAGTGGTTCCTGGAGTCTGTCTTGCAAGTGCAAGGTCCCTAATTCAATCCCCGGTAACCACATACAACAGTGCTGGGTGTGGTGGCTCAGGCTCCCAGTACTTGGGAGGCAAAGGCAGGAGGATTGCTGGGTTCAACACTGAGTTTAGGACCAGCCTGAACTACAAAACGAGACTCTGTCTCAAAAAGCTAAAAAAAAAAAAATGCCAGTAAAATAAAAATAAAAACTATTAAAACAAACAAGCAAAAAACTAATACATTTGCCAGCAGAAGCCAAGCAGGTGTGTGATGGAATGGAGGTTTCTTTGGAGGCCCACAGTCGACAGCCCAGGGTCACCACAGTCCCAGGGGCTCCAGGAAGCCCTGGCTGTTTGTGCAAGTCCTCAGGCAGGGCCTCTGCTCCTCCTGCAGCACTGGGCTCCCTCTGGGCATGAGACATCCTCGCGTGCCCCCAGACTGAG
The DNA here is from genome assembly GCA_004026965.1 of Petromus typicus. Taxonomy (NCBI): domain Eukaryota; kingdom Metazoa; phylum Chordata; class Mammalia; order Rodentia; family Petromuridae; genus Petromus; species Petromus typicus. The sequence continues at coordinate 114,376 of PVIR01000753.1, read as the reverse complement.
AACTAACTCTCCACCAGCTCCCCTGTTGGAAGCAGCTCTCGCTTCCACGCAGGGTTCTTCAAGACTCATGAACACCGAGGTGCTGCACCCCCATGGCCGCACCCCTGGAGTTGGGACACCTCTCCCACTCGGGCCCAAAACTCTGCTCCAGAAGAGCAGGGCTGTCATGCACCCGGACGCCCGACCTGCCTGGCTGGAGAGCCTGCTCCAGTGTGCGAATCCGAAGCAGATTTCCCGGATGTCCATCCTCCCCTGCGCCTTTGTGGTTTCCGCTTCTATCTGGTCCTCATTTGGCTGCAGAAAGTGCTGGAGGTGTGGGAGGTTCAGTGCTTTAAGCAGCTGGCTTGGATGGGGCAGTGCTTCTGTGCCAAGGAGGCCACCGTGTCCTCCTTGCAGCCCCACCTCAGGGAGGTCTCTGTGTGCGGGTCCACGACAAGCTCTGGGGGCACCTGCATCTCCTTCCTGTGCCTCACTTCCTTGGCTGGGTCCCAGCCTCCAGGCCATGCCCTTTCCGGCCACCCTTGGTCTGAGCTGGACTGGTCTGCTGTGTGCCCTTGGGAGAAGCTCTTGCTCAACCATGGTACCACTGTTGGAGGGGCGCTTACCCTGTTGTCATCTATCGTCTGTCCTAGACCATGGGAGAGAACTTAGGACCTAGGACAGGCATGAGAGAGGACAGTCCTCATACCAAGCACTCTGACACTTACTCGCCTTATCAGACATGGACTATCTGCACCCAGACTTCCACCTTCTGATTTTTCTTCCTTTTCCCATTGCCATTGGGGATATAATGTCTCATGTTAAATTTAAAAAAAAAAAAAATTGTGTATGAATGAAACTAGAGCCTTCACAGTGAGCTACATCCCCAACGCTTTCTTTATTTTATATTTTGAGATAAGAACTTGGTAAGTTACTACATTGCCCTGGCTGGGCCTGAACGTGAGGCCCTCCTGCCTCTGCCTCCTGCAATTACAGGCATGTGGCCCAGAGCAAACTCTAGCTTCTCTCTCTTCATCCACTTTAAGATCCATCATCTAGAAATCCCCTTCTTTGTGGTCAGAGCTTTTTAGAGGATGTAATAAAATGAGGTAGTTAGCCTAAAAGTTTTCCTGGCTTTTAGGGGAAGCAAAGAGCCTGAGTCATTTTCACTTGTGATGCCCGCCATTGCAGTTACCGTGTTTCACGCTCGCCCACACGAGTATCATTCCCTCCCTCCCTTTCTACTTTGGGCCAACAATCAGAAGCTGGGCTGGGAAAGCGCCCCGAGGGGTCTGTGGGTGCAGAGTGAAGCTCAGAGTGGGGACTCATTGTGGGACGAGCCTGTGGGACATAGCCATGGGTGGGCGTGGGCGTGGGGATGGGGATGGGTTTCCTGGCACCTTCTGCGCTGGCAGAGAGCAATTTAACAACTGCCTTGTACTTCGGGGAAGCAACTCTAACATCTGCCCGTGTTTTCAAATATTTATGAGTGAGAGGAGGTGAGGTCGGTAGCGGCCCTGGAAATGCTCTTGGTGAGGCAGCTGAAGGCCCCGGGCCTGACCGCTGAGCCCATCGCTTCTCCCACAGCACCGCAGTGTCGGTGTGAAGTGGGCTCACGCCCTTCACCCCAGCCTGGACCCGACCGAAGGCAGCGTGGAAAGAGAAGCACAGCGAGACATCTGATGTCGGAGTATTCGTTGTTCCTTAGCCGTGAACTTGGTACTCTGTTTATCCGTAAGAGACTTTCTAATGATTCACACTGAACCGTTTATTCAAGAATAAAATATTTATATTCTGCTTCAGCATAACCTAGTTGGGAAGTGGGGTGTGGGCTATAGATAAATACGTCATCCACAGATCTGTTTTTGACAGAGCTTGCTGATGAGTAGCAGCTTCATTCTACTGTTCTCCTTGTTTATGTGTTTGGAATTTTCCATCATAATTTTTTTTCTATCCATTAGTAAACATTAATTTTGTTGTTGCTTTTAATGTTTTGGGATAAGGTCTCACTATAGTTCAGGCTAATTTTGACCTCACTGTGTAACCCATGCTGGCCTCAGACTTGCAGCGATCCTCCTGCATCAGCCTCCTGAGTGCTGAGATTACAAGTGTGTGCCACCATACCTAGCAGTAGACATTAAACTTAAGGAATTTTTTTTTCATACTGAAACTTCTTAAAGTTTTCATTTGCAAGGAAAAAAATAGAAAGGATCACACTCGGTAGAAATAAGGCCGAGCGCACAAAGGGGTGAAGATCCCAGTTGCTTAACAGGACACCAACATAATTTGCACAGAAAAACATCTTTGTTCGAGTAATAATGAGAGTGAGGCCTCCTCAGGGCTTCCTCGGAGACTGGGCCAGACGTCAGGAAGTGGTGGCCCAGTGGCAAACTACGACTTATGTCCGTGTGGCTCTGTGTCCACTGCCAGGAAGGGCCGTATGCTAGTGAAGAACCCTTCACCATTTGCTTTTTGTCCAAGCCCCGACTTGATCTGACTGTGCTGCAGGGGTGACCGTGAGGCCGGGTAACCTCTTCTCTGGGTGGGTGTTGAGACTCGCATTGGGCATTCTCTCCGCCTGGCCTCTGATGTCCTTCCTGTTCCAGCCCTGGCCACCGGCAGCTAAGCCCACAGGCTCCTTGTCTGCCTGTCAGGGTCAGCAGATTTCCAAATACTTCTGTGTGGGTGAAAAAGCACGGGCTGTAGACAGGGGCGCCCATGCCTGGCGTCGTCGCTCTTGCCTGACACATCGCTTGCCTGGTGCCCTCCGCCTCCTGGCAGTGGGAACAGCCCACGTCAGTACCTGCGCTGCTGAGCGAAGCTCTGCGGAAATCTCGGCTTCCTGTGGGCTGTGGTTCTGAGAACAGAAGTGGGTGTCACTGTGGGGCTGCGCATCAGTGGCGGGACACTGAGATTTCTGGTGCCATTGGGGTCCCCCGAGGAGCAGGATACAGGCAGGCTTTCCTTTCTCCATTTGCTCTTTATCTTCCAGTTTACCGAAAGGAGCATTTATTCCATGATCGCGAGAAAAGTATAAAGGCTTTAAAGGAGGGCTATTCTTAGAAATTGTCTTTTCAGCTTTTTTTTTTAAAAAAAGACTCCTTTAGAACTCTGTTTTGTAACTAAACTTCACTACTGCAAAGAAGATATATTGGTTAAGAGATGCAACAATAAACCACAAAGATAGAGAACTAAAAAATAACCACAGAGCCAGACCAGAGCTGAGCAAAGGATTTCTCAACACAAGAGACAACATCTGTAAGGGATCGCGGCTTGAGTGTATGCGTTAAGATGGGGCCAAGTCCAAAGATAAGTCTGATTTTCTAGAATAAATAAACCTCACAGCCTTGCGTCCAAGTTCGGGAGCGCAGGCCAAAGAGCAGCAAGTAGGCTGATACTCAGGCTGACTGAGCTGGTTTACAGTGTTGCAGGGGTTTAAATTTGATGGTTGAAGTCAAAGTATCCAAACATGTCTCACTCCCAGCTTCATGCATGTAATTGACCTTGACATTTTGGCCTGTTTGCTTTTTTCTCTCTCTTTTTTTTCCCTGTGTGGTAACGAAACTCCTCATCCATCTAAACACATTAAGCTCCACGTTAAGGTTGCTTGCTGGGTCATTTCACTCTGTTGAGTAATCACCAGCCTACCACTGATACAACCAGGCACCGTCGAGTCCATCAGAGCCAGGGGCGGGTGCCAAGCAGCTAAGGCTGAAGGCGTTTCCAGTCCGCAGCTGCTGCCAGAGGGCAGTGCTTCTGTTTTTCTCTGTCTCCTGACACCAACTCCCCACGGAGCAGCAGTCGTCTTCTACCTGTGCTGGACACACCGGCTGTATGTCACTGATGCCCAGTGACCCGAGAGAGCTCTGAGCCAGCATTTCCTGTATGCTTTTTTTTTAGGTTTTTTTGAGACAGGGTCTCACTTTGTGGTTCAGGCTGGCCCTGAGCTCAGCTTCAAACTCACATCACAGCAATCCTCCTGCCTCTGCCTCCCGAGTGCTGGGATTACAGGCGTGAGCCACCACGCCTGGCACTGTGGTATGTGGTACTGGTTGCTGCTGGCGTGAGTCTCCATGCCCAGTATTGTTATGTGGTTACCGGGGATTGAACCGGGTCCTTGTGCTTGCAAGACAGGCGCCGGAACCACTGAGCTAACTTCCCAGCCCCTCCTGGGTGCTTTTTGAATCTTCAGCTTGCTATTATGCAAGCCAGGAGGACGTTGCTAGTTTTGACGCGTCAAGAAACTCGAGGATGGTAGTAGCCTTGACAACCAAGTGGGACGGCTCTGGGCAGTGGGGTGTGACCAGGAGTGACTTGTACAACTTCTTGTGAAGAATGTGCCCTCATTGCTTCTGCTCATACTCTAGAGAGTGGTGAGGGAGACATTGTGGATTCAAAGGCCAGTGGTCAGTGTCTTCATCACAACAGTAAAGTCTGTATTTCAGCTATCACAAGACTGCACAAGCGGCGGTGATGTAGGGATATTTGTAAACAAATGCTTGAGATAGCAGTTATAATAATGGTGATGACCACACTCACATGGTCACTATTCACCCAGATCTGCTCATGGTGTCTCCTGACTTCACACCCCGGAGAGCTCGGCGTGCCCCGCAACAGTCTGTGCACAGACCACGCATTCCGTTACCTGGTTCCTAGTTTACCCCATTCCTCCTCTGGGGCTGGTGCATTGTCCCCTCAAAGTCCATTTCCATTGCTGTATCAAAACCCTGAGACTCCATCACTGATATAGAATAGAAATGTATGTCTCATAGCTCTTAAGTTTGGAAGTCATGAGTGTTAGGAAAGATAACCACAGCAGACTTGGTGTCTGTTGACATAGACGGAGCCCCTGTCGCATCCTCATACCTGATGGCCCATCTGTCTTCCTCTTTGTGTTCGTGGCACTGAACGGGAGACCTAAGGACCACTGGTTCAAGGATCAAGTGTCACCTGGAGCAGACCCCTAGTCTCAGACATTGCTCACAACCCCAGGCTCAGGATGAGGCACCTGGGTGCCTCGTCACCCACCTGTGTCATGGCCACTGTGGCCCTGCTGAGGCACCAGTCTCGGGTGCCTCTGTGATAGTGACCACACCTGGAAAGATGAAGTTGTTGCCATTGTCCACTCACTGAAGTGGGTTCTCCTAGTCTATTCCGAATACCTGCCACCAACACACTCCCCAGTGAAATCTCATCCTCTGAAGACTGGTAGTTACTAGCAGTGGTGCAGGCACCCATCACCCCCTCTATTGTGCAGCCTCTGGGGTGGCAGCCAGTGGCTGGGGAGTAGAAATTCCCAGTTCTGGGTGTGGTAATTGACCTTGACATTTCGGCCTGCTGGGTGTGGCGTCGCTCCCCACCATGTCCAGGCCAGCTGGGTTTGCCTCAGGCTCACTCTTGGCTTCTCCGTGTGGTCCCTGCTGCGTGCTGTCCCTTCTACGTCCGCGTTTCCTCACACTCCTAACCTGTCTAGACTCGCAGACCCTGGCAGTGAGTTCCTTCCTGTCCCGTGAAGTTCAGTCGCGTATGGTGATGATGTGAGCTGTCTGCTGTCTGTGCCTCTGCCTTGTCTGTCCGTGCCTCCTGTGAGCCACGGCAGTAGGCGCAGAGCATCCACTGGCAGGAGGTTCAGGGTGAGTCCAGGTCGCTGGCTTCCCTTCCAGTCCACACACTCGGAATTCTTCAAACTTAGATTTATTACAGTAGCTACAATCATACCATAAAATCTGCCGAGTCTGAATTTAGCGTGGAAGTGTTCGTGTTCAGCCACATTCCATTCATAACACTGGATTTTTATGATCTTGAGAGCACAGAAGTTGAGTTTTTAAACATACAGGCTAAATTGTCCTTCGATTCTTGGGTTTGAAAAATCATGTGGAAGAAGTATTTTGATTATGCTCGTGGCAAGCTGTAAACTTCCTCTGCAAACAGACTTTTATCAGTTTTGTTCTGTAATTCAGTGTTGGGTGTTTGGTTTTCAGGTTGCAGGAGGCAGGGAGGAAAGAGGAAAAGCAAAGCGCTCTTCCAGGATTTTTAAAGTAATAACACTAATCACAGAGGCTGGGAGCACGCAGCTCAGCGGCAGAGTGTGTGCTACGCGCTCACGGAGTCCTGGGGTGCCCCTCGGCCCCCAGGAATCGTAGTTATCATGTTCATGATGCAATTTTTAAAAAATGTTCGGCTTTCATTTTTTCCATCTCTCCCTATAGCACCATGCAAGATGACATCTTTATCCTCCACGAGCAAGAGTACGACAGTTTGCTTGAATGTGTCTTCAAAACTGAATTCTTAAGCCTCCTCGCCAAGCGTTACGAGGAGAAAACTCAGAAGCAACTACCTCTGAAATTCAGCAACACGTAAGTGGGGAGCTGGGGCCTGACTCCTGAGTCACCCTGAGAGGTGCGTTGCCGGGAATTAGCCTGCCAAAGACAAGCTGGACTCCATGGGATGGATGTTTTTCTTTTTCTTTTTTATTTATTTATTTTTTTGAAAAATTTTTTAGGGTTTTTTTTTTTTTTTTTTGAGACAGGGTCTCACTTTGTAGTTCAGGCTGGCCCTGAGCTCAGCCTCCAACTCACATCACAGCGATCCTCCTGCCTCTGCCTCCCAAGTGCTGGGGATTACAGGCGTGAGCCACCATGCCCGGCACTGTGGTATGTGGTACTGGTTGCTGCTGGGCGTGATCTCCACGCCCAGTATGGTATGTGGTTACCGGGGATCGAACCCAGGTCCTTGTGCTTGCAAGACAGGTGCCGGAACCGCTGAGCTAAATCCCCGGCCCACGGATGTTTTTCCTTTTAAACATTTAAACATTAGGCAGAGGCCACTCTGGCGAGGCTGGGAAAGGCGAATGTGTGTGTGTGACCCACAAGAGGCTCATTTAGCAGAGCAGCAGGAGACAGTGACTGGATGAAGGGCTCAGACTCCCCCAGTGAGTGTCAGAGCTGCGGGCTGTGTAAGGGTCAGTGTCCGTGTCTCGCTTACCTGCTCTCCTTCTGTCAGCGTGGCCTCGTACACAGCATCCTGTCGTTTTCGATCTCACATTTGCTGAGTGAGAGTTACTTAGTTCTCTTTAAATGTCCCCATCTGTAAAGTGGAGTTGTCCTCCGTCTCCTCCACTCACAAGAAGGCGCCTTCAGAAAGCCTATCACGGCAGTGAGGGCAGCCTCCAGCGGGGTCGCCTGGAAACTGGCTCATCTTTGTCGCAGTATGAGAAGATGGAATTTAGAAACCAGACTGTGGACTGCATGATGTAGACCTCTAGGCAACATGGAGAATGACAAAGGGGCAGGGAGCTTGGGAGTTGTGGCTATCCTCCCTCCGGTTTGAATCTGGGTCATGTGAGCCTCGTCCCCTGCGGGGTCGGGAGAGTTAGATGTGACGGGGTAGTGACCACGTTCTGTGCTGAGGAAGCTTCACCTGTCAGACTCAGCCCCTGGACGAATGGGTGGACGCAGGAGGACATAGACAGCAGGTGTGGCTGGGAAGAGATTTCCTTCTTCCAGTACTAGACAATCACCCACCTGACGGCCACACTGGCCCCCTCAGTGGGTCCCTCCCCTGCCAGCCAGGTTCTGAAGGTTCTGGGGCCAGCAGCAGTACCACAGCAGTGAGTGCTGTACCCCACGCACCCCCTCTGGCCTTGCCTCCTTTGTACAGCAGCTTGCCTGGCCACAGGGTATGAGCTACAGGGGCTGTGGCACCATCTCATCTGCCCCTGGCCCATCCGGTTTGCTAATTCCATTACACATGTCTATTGCAGGCTTGAGCTGAAGCTGAAAAAGGAGAACTGGGGTCCCTGGAGTGCAGGGGGCTCCCGGCAGGTGCAATTCCACCAAGGCTTTGGTGACCAGGCCATCCTCAAGCCCAGCAACAAAGTGCTGCAGGTCAGCATCGGACCCGGGCTGCCCAAAAACTCCCGTAAGTATCGCTCCGCACACAGCTGCACTGCGTGGGCAGAAGTGCCCAGGCCAGACCAGTCTGTGCGTCTCCCCTCCTGCTGCTGAGTCCTCCTCAGATGGGGTGCTACACAGTAGGGCAACAGTAAAGAAGACAAGGCCTGAGCCCTTCTGAATGATTCAGTCCTTATACATGATACCCGTAGCACTATAATATTAATTATGTCTTTAAAAAAATTTTGGCTGCAAATTTTCCAGCTCTTTCCAGCAACGTCTTGCCAAAATTACAAACATAGGCCTCCCAGCCAGTCTGAAGGAAATAGACCAGTACTGCCGGTCTCACCGTGTTTCCGTGGTCAACATGTGTGCTCAGCTTCAAACCTTGGCTGAAGTTGTTTTTGGTTTTGGTTTTGTTTTTAAGTTTTTGAGACAAGGTCTCGCTTTGTAGTTCAGGCTGGTCCTGAACTCAGCCTCGAACTCAGCAGTCCTCCTGCCTCTGCCTCCAGAGTGATGGGATTATAGGAATGAGCCACTACACCCAGCACTGTGGTATGTGGTTTTGATTGCTGGTGGACAGGAAGCCACTGTTGCCCGTAAACCTGATGTGGCCCGGGAGTAGAGACCAGGCAGTCAGCACTAGCGTCTCCGTCCACACATCCCGCCTCCTGCTGCTGGCTGGGCCCAGCTGGCAGAGAGGCCCCTAGGGATGTGCAGTACAGCCCTCCAGGCCGCCTCTCCCAGCATTTCCTACGCGCCTCCCACTGTCTCCTTCTGAGGGTCAGCCTTTCTCTGCAAGAAATTCACTGTGTCCCCTTCTTCCGGCTGGTCCTGCGGGTCCCAGTGAGACTTAGACCTTGGTTTCCCTTCTGCCGCGAGTCTCTGGGGGAGCTCTCACTGGCCCTATCCTGCTGCCCCAGCTCCAGCTCCAACCCGCCCTGACGTAGTGCCCAGTGCCGATGCCTGTCAGCACAGGAGCCCTTGTAGGAATGAAGTGGCACAGGGAGACCTGCATGAGTGCCACGGCCAGGCAAGTGTCACACTATAGACGCTTGGGTTAGAGCCACGCTGCCGCCAGGCTCGAGACATTGAGTGGTTCTCTCTGCCTCTTTCCAGAGGTCACCAAATAGAAACTGCTTTGAAGGTTCTGTGTCCCTCTGTAGCCTGCATCTCTGACATCTCAGCTACCTCTGAACGTGTCCCCTGGCCCCTCCCTCCAATCGCAGCTGCTCAGGAGGTGGTCTCATTTCCAGGGCAGCCACCATCCTGCAAATCCAACTCAGCCACATCCCAAACTTCTCAAAAGCTTTCCCTACACAGAGAACCATCTGGCGCCATAAAACCAGGTGATGAACTGACTCTGATATTGTCTATTTCAGGTCCTACTCGAAGGAACACTATCCAAAGCAGAGACTATTCCTCTAGGACCCAAAATGCCAACTACCCGAAGAGAGCCGCCCCTCCTCCCCCAGGTAGGCAAGCGTGGACCGGGAAATGGAGCGCCAGGTCTAGGCACACAATTTATAAGACACATCTGCAGAGAAATGCACACACCTAAAGAGCCACAGGCCACCCTGGCAATCCAGGGTCCCTGCTCGTGACCCCAGAACTCCAGAAAAGGAAGGTGGCCTGAACTCAGCAGAGGAGACCATGCGGGCTCATGGCTGGGCTCTGCTGCTGCCTTAGGAAAGGATCCCTGTGGCAGAGGAGAGAGGAGTTTGGGCCCCAGGACCCAGAGCACTGTCAGTTTCAAGGTAGAAGGGCCTGTCAGGTGTCAGCCTGCCACCGTGACAGCTGTGCCCAGCCCTGCCAGGTACTGCTGTGTGATGTCTGCGGTTTGTTAACAGCTCAAGGAACAAGAAGGAAAACATCTGTTCTTAATAGGGTCCAGGAGAACTCTTCCCCAGAACAGTGTCTGCAAGAATTAGAGACTGAGGGCTGGGGATTTAGCTCAGTGGTTCCAGCGCCTGTCTTGCAAGTGCAAGGACCTGGGTTCGATCCCCGGTAACCACATAACAATACTGTGTGTGGAGACTCACACCCAGCAGCAATCAGTACCACACACCACAGTGCCGGGCGTGGTGGCTCATGCCTGTAATCCCAGCACTCAGGAGTCAGAAGCAGGAAGACTGCTATGATGTGAGTTTGAGGCTGAGCTCAGGGCCAGCCTGAACTACAAAGCGAGACCCTTTCTCAAAAAAAAAAAGAATTAGAGACTGCTATGAAAGCTTGTTCTCTATATGTGTGGGGCTGGGGACTGAACCCACAGCCTTTGTACTGAGCTAGGTCCCCAGCTGTTTCTAAATTCTTTTTTAACACAGAGCTTCACCAAGTTGTCTAGGCTGGACCTGAACTTGCAGTCTCTGTGACCTCAGCCTCCCTAAAAGTTAGGGTGATAGGTGTGCGCCAGTGCACCCAGCTCACAGATGTTTTCTATACTGGCCCCTGGTGCCTGGCTGTGAGAGAGGAACAGAGAAAAGTATGTCAGATCTGGAGGCAACTGAGTGTTCTAGACCAGGGTTCTAGTTCTTTAATGAAGACACTGACATCCAAAGGGCAGAAGCCAGGGCCCTGAGAACCCTAAACCCTCTGTAAATCAGGGGCCATTCTGTGGGTACAAGAATGGATGGGGTTTCCCGGGGAGCATGCCAAAGTGACCTGGAGGAGCCCTGCCGTCCAGTGCATGGATCTGTCCCTGGGAGAGGAGAACAAGGCTTCTCATGCATGGCAGGGAGTGATCATCCCCCTTCCGGCCAAGAGCCCCTCCTTACTCCACCCAGAACTCACTGACTGATGCTGCTTCCATGACCCTGACCGAGATCGCTGTCTGGCCACGGCTTCCTTGCCCAGCAGAGGGTTCTCTCTGCCTCACACAGCAGGCCCCTTTTAAGGGCATGCCTTGGAAATGGGTGTCCAGCTGTTTAGACATCTCCCTGTCTTCCCTCGAGCTGAACCTCATCATTCTCAGACGCAGAAGTGCGCCTGTGCTAGCTGTGAGCTTACTGTTCCTCGACCCTCTGTCAGACTGAATACGTACATGTGGAGTGAGTGTCCCCAGGCTCCCGCTGGGTAGTGTGCATTGCAGTCAGCTTCATCGTGTTTAATACCTCAAGTATATACAACTTTATCTGTAGTTAGACTTCCCGTGGGGAAACTGAGGAAGTAAACCACTTGCCCTTGGCTAGAAGGCAGAAGAAATGTGGAATCCCTTTGGCAAAGGATCACAAAATCTAAGCTTTCTTCTCTTTTCTTCTTAGGTTACCATCAGAATGGTGTCATCAAAAACCAGTTTATGTCACACCCCCAGGATCCTGGAAACCATAGGTCCAATCAGAGAAGCCTGTACACCTCCATGGCCCGCCCCCCATTGCCACGGCAACAGTCCACAGGCTCAGACCGACTGTCACAGACGCCAGAGAGCCTCGATTTCCTCAAAGTCCCAGACCAGGGTGCTGCAGGGTAAGATTCCTGGATCCCGTGAGTGAGGCGGGCCAGCGCCGTCTCCACCAGTTGTGCCTAAGGGTCCAGGATGCTGTGGGCTTCAATGTGTAGTGCTAGAGCACAGGTTTCCGCTTAGGGACTTTGTCCCCAACCCAAGGCTGGGGGGCCTTGGCTTGCATTCCTGCAGGTACAGCTAAGGTGACAGCACAGAACTCATTTCTCAGGGAGGACTAGTCTTGGCAACACCAGAGGCGGTATCCTTCTATCCCGAGAGCCCTTTACTCTGCACCTCGCTTGCTGCTTTGCTGGGCAGTAATGGGGTTTTGGTTTCTGTCTGTTCTGCAGTTGTAGAAATGTGGTGCAGATGTTTAAGAATAAAGAGTTTCATGGCTTCCAAGTGAGAACCCCTCTGCCTTTCTAGAAAAGAAAGTGAAAGGTTGGAAGAGAAACCCCAGGTGTGTAGAGGAAGTGAGGGCCCTAAACTCTGTGTAGATTTTCAGAGGACTCACCAGGCCTTTCAGTGTCACAGGGACAGGCCAGCCGAGTGCAGGCTGCAGAGGGGGCTGTGCCAGCAGGCCGGCTTTGGCACTGGGAAAAGAATGTCCTGGCCGCTCACAGACAAACTGCCATGAGCCAGGAGGAGAACGGTCCTATTCGGGAGGAAAGTCAGCCATCAGGAATGCCATGGGGTATCGTTACATGGCAGACAAGGGGAGCACAGGACCTGCCTCTTATCCACCCAACAGTGACCCTGCTCCTTGGGCTGGCTGAGCTTCAATGTCCTTTTCCATCCACTCCTGCGATGCCATCTCACCTGCAGGGTTGTTGAGAGAAATAATATCCGTGAAATATTCTGTGGTGCTCGGCTCGTGGGAGAGAGACTTGACTGTCGCTCGATGCCAGTGGCGGCGATGGGGTGGGTGGGGATCTGGTCCTGTTCTCTTGGTGCAGCTGCATAGGGATTTTGAAGGAATCTTCCTCTCCTGTGTGACTCAAGGCTTGGAGTGGCTCTGTCTAGTGGGCCAGTGGCCTGTGCCCACCCACACCCAACTCTCTTCGGCCTCCCTTTCTCATTCCGCGGGTCGGTAGAGCAGGGAAGAAATTTGGAGATGGGGAAGCACCGTCGATGCCCATGACAACAGTGGACGTGCCCTTTTCTAGCGCCCCCTGTCCCAGCTCTGCTATTCGTGTAAGGTCTGTACCCTACCAGTTCTGGTGCCCGCCATTTGCCCCGGGTGGCTTGGTCCACAGCCACAGCTCTTGAGCTATAGCGTGCAGTGGCATCACCCAGAGCTTATGATGGCCCATTTCCAGGCACTGCCTCTGTCGGCCCACGAGTTCACCTTTTCACTGCCTTTCCAGTCTCTGCTGATCCAGGATGACATTTGGAAGCCCACCTGTCGTCTGATTGGAAAGGCTGGGGTGGCAAGGTAAACTGCAAAGTTACCATCAGGTCCCAGGGTCTTCACTCTATAACTCAGAGCCATGCTGTTGAGGGGAATAGGCCCTCACATAGTCACTCCATTGCTCCTCGGCCCGCTTTGGTATCCCAGAGTAGTCAAGGGATTAAAAGAAATCCCCAGAGCGCACCACACCTCTGAGCTGTCTGCTGCTTCCTATTCGCCTTGGTTTTGGCAGGCAAGACCATCTTTGCAGCCTGCTTTGCAAGTCAGACTTGCACGGTAGCCAGCTGGGAGCATCTGTCGGCCAAAAGCAGGCAATTGAGGAACATCGTGTCTCCGCCGAGGCTGCTCCCTTCCAGCTCTCAGTCTGCGGTGCCCTGGTGCCTGTCACACCCTATGCAGCCTTCCGGCCTTAGATCAAGTCTCTGTCATGCTCTGTGACGCTAAAGGACACTGTACCAGCCAGCTACCGGGGATTGTGATTTTTCCCAAAGCCTATTTTGTTTAAAACCCTGTTATCAGGGACGTGCAGTCCAATAGCTGTAAGAAGTTAGCCAGCTTCCTCTTGGCGCGGTAGTGTGCTGTGCAGACATTCTGTAAGAAGTGGGAGCTTGGTCAAAGGATGGAGCTGTTTTTTAGTGTTTATTTTCTAAAACACAGGTGAAAATGAAAAGCATTTCTAACACGGCCAGAGCCGTGTTGGGCATTTTTGGGAACTGTGGGGTCTCCCGTTAGACCAACAACTCCTCTTCTGCCAAGAAAACAGGAACTGCTCTCAGGGAGGTTGGTGGAGGCACTGGGAATTCTGATACCTGGAATTTGTGCCTTTCTTCAAAGTTGCAGAGGTGACGTTGAATTTACCAGTGTATAAAAATAAGATTTCCAGTCTTTTCTCCCTAGGGTTCTACGCTTTGGCTTTGGCTTTGGCTTTCCTTCCTTGTTCCCACCCCTTCGTGTACTTTTTTCTTACAGACATATTTAGCATAAGAAATCATTGCTTTGGGATTGTGTGATATGGATATAAAATCAAATGGTGTAATTAGCACTTCCAGTTAATTCAGGAAAGTCTTTATCAGTTTATTTTAGGTTCAGTCTGTAGTTTCTGGACACAGCATGAAGTTTTTTGCCAGGTTCCGTCCCAGCTGGATGCCTCCCCCTGGGTTAGTGTCTGTGTACCGGGTGGTCACTGTCATAATCATCACTGTTCACAAACACCAAGAGACGTGCAGAGAATTCATTATGGTGCAGCCCCTTGGCACAGCTTCAGAAGTCTGACTTGGGGTAAAGAGTCTCTGATCTTGGGGCTGGGGATTTAGCTCAGGGGCTCCAGCGTGTGCCCTGCGTCTGCCTGGCAAGCGCAAGGTCTCCAGTTTGATCCCCTGGTACCACATACCACAGTGCCAGGCGTGGTGGCTCAGGCCTATAATCCCAGCATTCACACACCACAGTGCTGGGCGTGGGGGCTCACGCCTGTAATCCCAGCACTCGGAAGGCAGAGGCAGGAGGATTGCCAAGAGTTGAAGGTTAGCCTGGGCTACATAGGGAGTTCAGGGCCAGCCTGAAGTACAAAGTGAGACCCTGTCTCAAAAAAAAAAAAAAATTGAAGTCTTTGATCCTCAAGGAAGTAGAGTTGAGGGACTAAATAAAGCCGTATACCGCCCCAGTGATCGATTGTAGGAGGCTGGGCGTTGTAGCCCTGTGACCAAAATGTATGTCATCTTCCTGCAGTTCGTTACCGGAAGCATTAAAACCCACACTGGCAACGTCTGTGGTCCTTTTTTGACCTATAGTCCATTTCATAAAAGGCCAACTTCAGGAAATTTCAAGTTACTCCAGAGATTAATCCAACTAGAAGTTGGGGAAATAGAAAATCATATGGCAAGTGCTCATGGGTAGGGCCTGTGGTCGGGCCTCCAAGAAGGGGTGGATAGAAAATGTAAATGCTGCCTGTCTCCTGTCAAGATGCTCTTAATGGAGTTGTACTTTCAAGGGGCTTAAAATTTCTACCAAGTGTCCAATAGCAATATTTCTCAGCTCATAACCTACCAGAGCCGCAGCCATAACCTGGCCTGGGCGGTCGGGGAGTTGAGGAATTCCTGGCACCCTTTCCCACATTTCCAGTAATGTTTATAGATTCAACCTCTTGGAACCAAGCATAATTTTAAGAGCCAATGAAATAAAATGCCATTATTTTCCTTCTTGGAATTTCAGGACATAAATTTCACATCTGCAGAACAAAGAGGTGATATCTGAGAGCTTAGTCCCAGCTCTCCCTGGCGGGATGAGGTCCCCGGGCTCAGTGGGAGCCACCAAGTGGCTCGCAAAGTCGGCGTGACGGCGTGTGCAGGGTGTTGTGTGCGCAAAGACGTGGGAGGCCTGGGACTTCGCACTTGCAAGGACTGACTGTGCGTGGTTTGTTCCTTTCTGTTCCCTTCATCAAACGTTCCCCAAGCCTCTGCGTGACACCTGACGTTTGTAGCTTGATCCACACCCCGATGTCCTCTTGGTGTAGAACAGAGTATAATAGATGATTTAAAACCCGCCCCTCGGGAGCATTCTTAGACTTAACTACCGACTAAATCACAATGCAGGGTCAGGGCTTTAGTTCAGTCGTGTTGCGCCTGCCTACAAGCCCAAGGTCCTCTGTTTAATCCCTGGTCTGGGAGGGCGGGGGACAGACAGAGCAGCTGGAGTTTTGGGGAAGGTGCTGGGGGTTGAAGCCAACGCCTCACACCTGCTCATCGTCGCATGCTCTCCACTGAGCTGTATCCCCAGCCGGAAATCCCTTTGGTGTGTGTTTCATTCCCATTATTCATCTGCTTTGGTCTTGGAGAGTTTTCATTCCTACTAGGGTTGAGGGGTGAGTGTTTCTGGGCTCAGCGGCTTTGCTCTGCACAACCCACTCCCTTGTCCCACCATGTGGCTCAGTGGTGCATTCGCCTCGCCTGCGTGAGGCCCCAGGCTCCACCCTGGCTGGCAGGACTGAGGGACAGTCTGGACCCTGAGGTCTGCACTGCAGGCAGCGCCGGGTAGGATGGGAGAGGGCATCCTTAGGAGGGCGAGACGAGGGCACTGGGACCTCGCACAGCAGCCCACGCGATGGTGGAGCCACGGAACGGCTGGCACAGGAGTCCCAGTCCCTGGACACAGGCTCCACAGGATGACAGAGAAGTGACACTCTATCCACTCAGTTCCAAGGGCACACCCCACAGGGAGGGTGGCCCGGAGCGGAGAGGATTAACCAGCTGTTGTTTTTGTCACTGGGAGTTTTGTTTCCTTGTGGTGTTTGGGTAAAGTAGGCATTCTGCAGCTGTCCGCAAGTCCTCAAATGCCAGTGGGCATTATGAGGGCTTGGCACAGGGACATCACCTGTCATCCTTTCATGGGTCCAGCATGGACACACTGTGCCTTCCACCACGTGATGGTGTGGTGTTGACCGCCTCCGAACCCTGTCTGTCTTGTGAATTACAGCGTGAGTGCACTGGGGTCTCGTGCCCTGGGAGGCGCTGCCTGGCTCAGCTCTTTCGTGTGTGTCAGCATATCGGGTAAGAGACGCCATGAGGCAAAAGGGGCGTACAAACTGCCCTGAAATGTCAGGCCAGGAAATACTAGAGGAACTAACTTGCATTGTACAAGACACTGGTTTTATGTAGATGTGGAGACTTCTAGATTTTTATACTAATAAGTATATAGGTGCATACACACGTGTACACAGTAAATGTTCTCTAAATGTCAACAGGAATGATAACTTTTTCCCAAATCTAAAATTCTTGGTGCAACCCCTTTATCCCAGTGACATTGTTTTTATAATAGTTTTCAACCCTTTAAGGTTTACTAGAAAAATGAAAATTGCAAAACACCAGACGTGTCAGAACTACCCTAGATCTGGCATGTCTTACTGGTACAAAACAGATGTGGATAAAGCATTTTTAGATCAGAATTTGTGTGTTCTGGACCCATGGTGTGCTGATGAACTCCAGGAGTTCAGTGAACTCCCGAGCACAGTGGGCTGAGAGAGGAGGTGGCTAGTTGAGAAGACTCTGTCTCAAGAGGCCAGAGATGCAGCTGGGGGTGAGGGGCTTCTTACTGTGACCAATTTCAGGCTCCAGGTGTGGCTACTGCTGGGCACAAGCAGGGACAAGACAGACGATTACACATGGTTACAAAGTGTTCCCCATCCATTGGTAACACACTTTCAAGAGCAGAAAGAGAAGTAAAATTAGGAGTTTGATGAATTATGAATACTTCACCTTTGCTTCTATATAATTTACTCAATCTCAGGTTAACATAGTTTTTTACCGATGGCCGCATTAACCATCAAAACCCTGGGAGTTTTAACAGTGGACTCTCACAAGCTGGTCCCGGGCAGTTCCAGGTCGCTGGGCAAGGAGTCCGTGATCCCTGGGGTTAGGGTTAGGGTCAGGCAGGCTGGTCATTCACCTCCATGGGGACAGGACCTCCCAACACCTACGTAACCTCATTCCTGTCCCGCTGGTCTGAGGTATTTTTCATGATTAATTACACACGATCGCCCCCTAGTGATCCACTGGGGGCTGTCTGGGGTTGTAGTGGGGCCTTGGAGGCTGAGCCAGCTGCCGCTCTGAGCTGGTCTCCAGGCCCCCCGGTGGAATCTAGTTTGTGATGTTCCGTCGGTGTGGGCTTCTTGTGTTCCTCAGACCCGTCACAGCCATCCTTGCCAAGAGCTCTCCACAGAGGTCCTGTAGGAGCAGAATGGAATCAGGGCCGATGCCTGAACTCTCCCCCGTGGTAGGGATGAGAATGCTGACCCTGTGAAGGGCAGAGGCGGCCTGTGTGTGGCAGCCCAGGTGGTGTCCTGCTGCACACCGTTGTTCCAGCACAAAAGCTGAGACCACATTGTTCCTGGGCCCAGGGCCAGGTAGGCCATTGGTGTCAGACTCGTCACCCTGCGGTCAGGCCCCAGCTTTAAAGGACGCATTGGCCTCGAGAGGGGTGTGGAGAGGAGCCCTGCGGGGTGGGTGGATGCTGGCATTGTTGGCAGGGGCTTGGACAGGCTGCATGGCTGGGCACCTCTATGGCTTCCTGGGAGCATGGTGGGGTGCGACTTGGTGAGCTGTGGTTGTGTCCACCGAGAGCAGCAGGCCCAGTTGGGAGCGACCCCAAGGCCTCCCGGGCGGGCAGGCAGGGAGACAGGGCTTTGTCCAGCGGGAGCCCCTGAGGCAGGGTGCCTGTGGAGGGCTCCACCCTTCACTCAGAGCAGGCAGCGGTGACCTGGGCGCTGTTGAAAGCACCCTTTCCTGGCACAGTTGGCTTTATCTCCCAGCCATCCACGCCTCCTCTGGCTTGTGATAGAAAGCAGCCCTCCCCTGTCCTTTTAGAGCGCTGATCCCTCCCACTGTGGGCCAAAAGTGCCCACCCCGTTCAACCAAGCTCCACATGCCGCGGCGGCTTCTGCTGCCAGCAGGGTAACGGTTGCCCAGGGCCTAGAACAATGCCACCAGCTGTCGCTGCGGGTGTGCATGGGAACCAGATTCCCGAGTAATTCCTTCTTCCCGCTGACTGGCCAGCAGCCACTTGCCCTAAAGAAACTGCCCTTGACTGTTGAGGTCAGACACTGCAGTGCTGCATGCACGACCCTCATGGCCCCGTGAACACCCCAGCAGCTGTCCAGTGTAGGCACAGTCGGCACAGCCCAAGGGGCCCATGCCAGTTATTCCCTCAAAGCAGCTTTACTAAGACATAGTTTGCAGGCGGGCAAGGTGGTGTACACCTGCCGTCCTAGCACAGGGAGCCTGAGGCAGGAGGGTCACTGGGAGTTCAAAGCCAGGCCAAACTATACGTGGAGCAGTGTAACCAGCCAACCGCTGAAATACAATCACACAGTTGTGTGGCCAGCGCCATAATCTCCTTTTATGGTTTTATCATGCAAAAAGAATCCTTGCCTTTAGCATCACTGTTCTATCCCCCTGTCCCAGTCTAATACGTCTCCTTCTTTCTACCCTTCTCCTCAGAGACTGACCTGTTGTGGACATTTCACACAAACAGAATCATCCTTTTTGTTAAATTTAGCCCTTATTCTTATGGTCTTCTATGTATTATAAAATGAGATTGTTTCATCTTGGAATTTCTCATGGCTAGTGTATAGAAATAAGCTGATTTCTCTTTAGAGAGTTTGTTTTTTGTGGTACCAGGGATCAAAATTGGGCCCTTGTGCTTCCAAGGTAGGCATGGTACTCCTTGAACTAAATCCCCAACTCAAAGCATTTTTATTAGTGCTTGTGAAATCTTACCAAAAAAACCGTCTCAAGATGTGTGTTGATCCTACGCTCCCTGACTTCTTTCTTGTCCAACAATACTCTCTTCTGCTTTCATGTTGTGTTGTAAAGATTTCATATATCTGGGAAGACACACACTTGTGTGGGTCATGTTTATTTTGCTCCACGTGGTGACCTGCAAATACCATTCTGCACCCGTTCGTATGTGGGAGCTTAGGCTGGTCCCGAGTCTCGGCCACATGGTTGGGCCATGCAGGTATGCAGGTGTCGCTATGCGGTGCTGCGCTGGGACGGACCGAGGAGTGTAGCGCTGGCTCGGATGGTAGCTCTGTTTCATCCCCCTCAGGAACCTCCAAGTTGATTTCCATACCGCCGGTCTAATGGACATTCCCACCAGCAGTGTAGACTTCTGTTTGCTGTATCCTCACTGGGACTGACTGTTCCGTATTCCTGATGAGAGCCATTCTGACTGGGATGAGATGAAATCTGTGTAGTGCCCATCTGCAGTTCTTAGCTGATATTTGGATCTTGGAATTTTCATGAAGCCACTAAAATAATTGAAAATACATCATTTTTCATGTGTATCCCTCATCCGCATGCAACAGCACCTCACTTGCAGATGTCTTTTAACTTCTAATGTGGATGTCTTTTCTTTGCCTAGTCGTACTAGCCAGTAGTTTTAGACAGATATGAAGGTTACTGATATCCTTGCAGACAAAATATTGTCTTTCAACAGTAAACGTGGTGGACAGTAGGTCTCCGCTTGGCCTGGGCAATGAGGAAGTGCAAGATGGCACCCATGTGGCTGCGGCCAGGCTGCAATCAGGGGACACATCTGGCAGGGATTTGGGTGGCACCGTGAAGAGATTTGGTTATTTTCCAAAAGCAGAGAGCAGCAATCAGGATTTTCAGGTGGAAGGTGGGGTGAACTGAAGGAAGCTGGGCTCGTGGTGGTCAGAGCCCGCAGGAAAAGCCTGCTTACTATTCTGTTCAGACAGTCATCTATCTCATCTTCCCAGGACATGCCTCGTCCTCCGACAGGGGCATGGCCCCATCCCCTCCCCGGTGTGTGTGGGAGGCCTGTACACACACCTGTGCTCCCAGCTGCAGGCTTTTGTCTTCCTCCCTGAGGTGCCCAGTGCCAACCCCACCCCTTCCGCTCCCGGTTGCTGGGAAATCAGACAACTTCTGGTATCCAGCTAATAGCTCTAGCTAACCAAGTGCTAACACAACAGGGGATGCTTAATTAAAAGCTCGCTTGCCTGGCCAGTGTCCAGGACTCTGCCTTGGACAAAACTCGCCCAGTGCAGGGAGCTGCTGTTCTTAGATGAAGCTCAAGGGGGTGTTGCTGAGCCAGCCCCCTGCTGCAGACCCCAGACAGACCTGAGGGACCCCATCTCTCACTGACCACCTCTATCCACAGGGTCCGGAGACAGACAACCAGCCGGCCGCCTCCTGCGGGGGGCAGGCCCAAGCCCCAGCCTAAGCCCAAGCCCCAGGTGCCGCAATGCAAGGCCCTGTATGCCTACGATGCTCAGGACACAGATGAGCTCAGCTTCAACGCCAATGACGTCATCGACATCATCAAGGAAGGTGAGTGCCTGCGCCGAGCAGATGGCAGAGGGGCAGGGGGCATGTGGCTTAATTTGATAGAGGAGATGCACGAAAACACGCAGAAGATAACTCCCGACTTGGGATGTCAGGAAGTGCGATGAAGGAGGGAGAATAGAAAAAGCACGGTGTGGTGTGCAGCTGTAATCCTAGGACTTAGGGGGCGGAGGCAAGAGGATCCTTGTGAATTAGAGGCCAACCTGGGCAACTTGGTGAGTTCAAGGCCAGCCTGAACTACATAATGGATTAATCCTGGTAACCACATCCAACACTGCCAAGTGTGAAGGCTCAAGCCTGCAACCCCAGCACTTGGGAAGCACAGGCAGGAGGATTGCTGTGAGTTCGAGACTGAGCTCAGGGACGGCCTAAACTGCAAAGCAAGACCCTGGCTCAAAAAAATGTTATGTTGGGCTGGGGATTTAGCTCAGTGGTTCCAGCGCCTGTCTTGCAAGCGCAAGGACCTGGGTTCATTCCCTGGTTAACCACATACACTACTGGGCATGGAGATTCCCCCAGCAGCAATCAGTACCACATACCACATAACTACATAAATGGATTTTAAAGACAGCCTGACCTGGACCTCAGTGCAAATTTCCAAACTGCTGTCAGAGAGAAAAGGTGAAGTGCCTGGGATTGTTTAGTGCCCTTCAAATGTGTTAGGACTGAAATGCACACACATAACAGGATTTTTAACACCAGACTTGATCAGAAAACTGTTAAATAAGGCCTAACAAGGGGCTGGATAAACTGCTATATTCACTCAGTGAATTTATGTCAACATTTTTTTATTAGAGTAAAATACAGCATATGTACTGACATGACAAAGTGTCCATGAGCTAAAAAGAAACAGATGCTGGGAACAGGGACACAAACCTGTAATGTCAGTTACTCAGGAGTCTGCGGCAGGTGCAGAGCAGTTAGAGGCCAGCCTAAGCCACTTAGCAAGCTCCAGATCAAAGTATGAAAGGGCTAGAAGTGTATCCATGGTGGCATGCCCTGGCACTCAGTCCCCAGGGCTGCAAAAAAGAAAAAGGTCATGAGATTGTATACTCACAGGCACACAGGAATATACACGCAGTGGTACCTGTGTTAAATGGACTCTCAAGTGTTGAATTTTTTTTTTTTTTTTTTTTTTTTTTTTTTAGGTTTTTTGAGACAGGGTCTCGCTTTGTGGTTCAGGCTGGCCCTGAGCTCAGCCTCAAACTCACATCACAATCCTCCTGCCTCTGCCTCCCGAGTGCTGGGATTACAGGCGTGAGCCACCACGCCCGGCATTGTGGATGTGGTACTGGTTGCTGCTGGGTGTGGGTCCACACCCAGTATTGTTATGTGGTTACCGGGGAATCGAACCCGGCTCCTTGCGCTTGCGAGACAGGCGCCGGAACCACTGAGCTAACTCCCCGGCCCTCAAGTGTTGAATTTATAAATACCATTTTCATTTCTCAGTACATTTAAATCTTCTTAGAAATCACATTTATTAAATGATTTGTATGTAAAACAGTCATGAAAATAGTTATCACTATAACTTAGTGTCTAGAGAAATAGGATGGGACAGAACCAAACCATGCAGATATAGACATTTAATAGGATAACTGGGGTTCTTTTGAGACAGGGTCTCGTTGTGTATGTAGTTTAGGCTGACCTCAAACTGGTTGTGATCCTCCTGCGTGCCGGGATTACAGGTGTGCAGCTATAGCATTTTAAAAAAGGATTAACTAGGGCCAGGGATGTAGCTCAGCAGCACCACTGCCTGCTGGGCAAGTGCAAGGTCACGAGTTTGATCCCTGGTACTCTAAAAAAGGATCACCTACTTTCCATTTTAAAAAGTTATCTTATGGGGACGGGGATTTAGCTCAGTGGTTCAGGCGTCTGCCTTGCAGTGCAAGGGCTGGGGTTTAATCCTGGTAACCACATCCAACACTGCCAAGTGTGAAGGCTCAAGCCTGCAACCCCAGCACTTGGGAAGCACAGGCAGGAGGATTGCTGTGAGTTCGAGACTGAGCTCAGGGACGGCCTAAACTGCAAAGCAAGACCCTGGCTCAAAAAAATGTTATGTTGGGCTGGGGATTTAGCTCAGTGGTTCCAGCGCCTGTCTTGCAAGCGCAAGGACCTGGGTTCATTCCCTGGTTAACCACATACACTACTGGGCATGGAGATTCCCCCAGCAGCAATCAGTACCACATACCACAATGCTGGGTGTAGAGGCTCACGCCTGTAATCCCAGCACACGGGAGGCAGGAGGATTGCTGTGATGTGAGTTTGAGGCTGAGCATCAGGGCCAGCCTGAACCACAAATACCCAAGGACTGGACATGAAAAAGCAGAGTTGTGAGCTTCTGTATGTTTAGTAAAAAATGACAGAAATCAGTCCAGAAAAAACATCTTCCAAATAGTTCCTCCCTGTGACTAGTTCATCTAGTCCCAGAAGCCTCCAGGACTGGGAACAGTGAGTAAAATGCAAAGCAAACCTCTCAGTCTGCCGAGCACACAGTTTGAGAACTTTCAGGATTTTCTCATCGCAGCAAGTGTAGACGGTCATAGCTGTTGTTACTTGGGGGAAAAGGTACATTCTTAGTGCACTGGGGTGCCTACTGCCCACCCCGCCCCTGTCATTTTGGAGGGCATTTGGTGATAATCGCTTTACTCTTCACACCAGATTTCCCGATACATTCAAGATACACATTTAAATGTATGGAGTGAAGTGTACAGGGCCTAGAAGCATGAGAGTTTTCTCTGAATGAAATCAGTGTAGGAAAAGGAGGACCAGAATTTTTAGCTACCTTGGAGCACAAGGGCCTGAGTTCGGTATTGGAAGCAGAAAGGAGAGTAGAGATTGTAGGTCAAGGGGTACCCTGCCTACCTTAGAAGTCCAAGGACCCGAGTTCGATCCTCAGTAATGGGGTGGGGTGGGGCAGAAGCTTTTGCTCAAGTGCTATCGTTCCTACTTTATTTAGAGCACAAGGGCCTGAGTTGGATGCCCAGTACTGGAAAAAAAGGAAAAGAGGGCCAGAGATTTAGCACAAGGGGCTGAGTTAAATCATCAGAAATCCTTCCCCCCCGACCTTTTTTTTGTGGTACTAACATGGATAGAAAAACAAATGGCTGTCAATTCAACGGCTTTAATACTATAAGTATGAAATGGGTCATTTTGATGACAGGGCCCTGATGTAGAAGACTAATAGCAGGGTCCGTGTTCTTAGAGCCAGCATTGTGTGACTGAACAAAGATGACAAATGTCTGATGATAAGGAAACTAATGTGTACAGTGCACTTGTTTTAAAAATGAGATGAGACAGGCACGGGATTGAGCTCAGTAGTTCCAGCACCTGCCTGGCAAGCTCAAGGTCCCTAGTTCATCCCCGGTAACCACATACAGCAGTGCCGGGTGTGATGAGTCTTCTGTAATCCCCGCACTCGGGGGACAGGAGGACTGCTGAACAAGCGTGAACTACAAAGCAAGACCCTGTCTCAGAATAAGACATGCTAGGTAGAGAATCATCAGATGTGAAATGTGGTGCTTTCAATGAATTTACACTATGTTTCGAAGACAAAGTCAGGAGTGTGAAGGATGCTGTGAAAACCTTTGAGCTGGGTAAGGAGTGGGGAGCCTGCTGGTGGGGCCAGGGTGGGCCCACAGGTTCGCTTTTCGCAACAAGCTTTTTTTATAAGAACTTACATGGAGCAGCTCTACTCACCGGTCTTGCTCTCTCCCCTGCTGCAGATCCTTCTGGCTGGTGGACGGGACGGCTACGAGGCAAGCAGGGCCTGTTCCCCAATAACTACGTGGCCAAGATCTGAGGGGCACAGACAGTAGGGGGCCCTGAGCAGCCCTTAGAGGCCCAGAGCTGTGCAGGTCCCTTGTGCGTGGAGGACCCTGAAAAGCAGACTGGGGAGAGGAGCACCACTCTACAAATGATCCTAAAACCTTGCCTATGCAGAAGCATCTGAAAGGTCAAACCACCGCCCACCAACATTTATTTATTGTATTTAAACCTGGTGCGAGGACAGGAGAGGTTGCTGGGACTTTGTTGGCTTCTATCCTATACAATCTGCTCACCAGGCCCAAGGAAGCCCCTGGTGGCCCCTGACAAGTGCCTTGAAATGAAGAGCACATTTCCATCCTCCCTGACATTCCCCTCTACAGCCTCCCTTCGAGAAGGACTGCCTCTGATGGGCACACGGTGCCCAGCTGGCACAGGGTCACTGGCCTTGGTTTCTCTGGGTCTTTCACTGGAATGTGGCTGGCCCATGTTGGTGTTATGTTTAATTCTGTACATTTATAAAAAGCAGATCATATACTGTATATATACAATCTCGAGATGACAGAAACATGTCTGAATGTGCTAAGTAGTAGTCCACTGTAGTCGTTGGGAAAGGTCTGTTTTATTACAAAACCTGTCCCAGGTACTGACAGATGTGTCCTGCTCCTTTCCACCTCAGTCCCGGCAGATCCTCCAACTCTATGTCCTCCCCTACCTCCTACATCAATAAAGGAACCAGTGGACAGCCTTGTCCTGTGTAGTGTTGTGATCATAACCCCAGCGAAGGAAGGATGGTAAGACCTAGGTCATAATCCTCATGTGTTAATCAGATACTTGAAGGACTCACCTTTGCCTCTTCCAGTGCAGAGGTTTGGAGCTCCCCTTCATGGGTGGTTGGCTCTTTGTGAGCCCAGGACATCGTGGCAGGGACAGATGGCAAACTAATGCTGTGCATCCTGTGACTTCCTTAGACCACGTCCCCTTCCTGGAGGCCACCTCCTACACAGGCCTGCAGAGAACACTGGAGCTCCGAACCAGCCTTGCTTCTCCGGCCCCAGAGGCTTATCTTCAAATTCACACTGCAAAATGTACTCGGTCCCTCTCTGAGGCCCCCAAATCTTAACAGGTGCAGTACTGGCTCCGACGTCCAAGTCTCTTCTCTCCTGGAAAACTTTTAGCTGTGAGCCCCTCTAAAAAGAAAATCAGAAAAGTTAATGCTTAGAGACATAATCAACAGCACAGGGAGACACCTCTGCCAGGAGGGAGGTGAAAGGCCACAGCAAGGAAACCAAGACCAAGGTCAGACCAGAGGGCAGCAGGGCAAACGGTAAGCGCCAGCACTCCATGCTTGGTACTTGGACACACCATGGCACAGTGTGGCGGAGGGCAGGTAGCCTTGTGCCATTGCCTCAGCCATCTCTCAGGCTGCATTCGGGAAGTATTCTGTTCCTAGAATCCCTTAGTGGGCGACTCTGCTCTCTGCTATCCTTGAAATCTCAGTGGGAGCCTCCAGGACTGTACAGCAAGCCTCGCATGACACCATCATCTGCTGCTGGGGCAGCTACACCAGGGCCCATGACAGCCACGGCTGCCAGGGCCTCCAACGGCCTTACACTTCCCACAGAACAAGACCTGGAGAGCTCCCCAAGTGGCCCTTCTCAAAGTGCCCCAGCAGCTCTCCGGTGCTACATGCTACACTTCTGCGCCTGGGAGTGGGGGGGGAGTCCCTGCCTGGTCTAGAGGCACCAGACATCTTGTCATTCTGGTTCAAAGGACGCATCATCTTTCTAGTGGCACTAATCTCTTTAGCAAGTGGCAGCACCTTTCTGGCACTCCAGAAGTACACTGCTTTTCTGGCCAAGCTGCACATTTTCCACCTGTGTCACCCTGGGCCTCCTTCAGCGAGTAATTCGTACAAAACTGCCAGAGTGCAGGGTTGTCTTGAAATCAGCCAGTCCATCACCTTGAACCGAGGCTTCCCCGTCTCTGAGCATGGATGAAATTGATGTCTTTAAACTCTCTGCCCAGGAATAACACAGATGGACTTGAGCCCTGGTCCCAGTAGAGTTATTTCCAGTGTAAAATCATGAGTTACCTTAAAACCACATTCCTATCAGCCCTCACCAGAGTCGCGCCATAAGCTCCCCTTACAGCATCCTGGGCTCTCCCAGACTCCTCACCGACCAATGCCAAAGGCTCCTAAGACACACCATGAGGTACTATCGGCACAACAACTCCCTCTGTTAGTGTCAGTTTTCTGTATGTGTTAGCTTTCTCATGACAAATGACCCAAGATACATCAACTTAAAAAGTTTGTTTTGGCCCACAGTTTCCCAGAGGCTACAGCCGCTTGACCTCAAGCCTTTGGGTCTGCATCAAGGCAAAAACATTGTAGCAGGAAAGTTCAGCAGAGAAAGCTACTTACCTCACAGCAGCTAGGAAGCAAAGAGAAGTTAGAGGACCTGGAGTCCCAGGATGCCTTTCAAGGGTGACCCTAGGGGCCTTACGCCTTCTAGCCAGGCCCTATCACCTCCTTATAGCTTCCTGGGCTAAAGCCAAGCTTTCAACCCCAGGGCCTTTGAGTAATATGCAAACTGTAGCTCTAATCCCAGCTACTCAGAAGACTGGAGGCAGGAGGATCCCAAGTTCAAAGTCGGCTTGGGCAGACTAGAAAAGACAAAGGGAAAAGGGTGCCAGACTGTCATTAGTAGGTGAACACTTCCTTCGAACGTGCAGTCCTGAGTTCCGTCCTGGCACTGCCATAAAAATTTTAAAGATTCCAACTACAGCAAGCCCAGTACCTCAGTAGATGTTCTTGTTCAAAAGCAGGGTCTTTACAGTGGTAACAGAATTAAGACACAGCCATTAGGGTAAGTCCTACCTCAGTGTAACTGGTATCCTCGTGAAGAGAGGCAGAAGGAAGTGCTGTGAAGAAGCCGGAAGCAGCAACAGGAAGCAAGGCCTGGAGCTCCTCCCCCTGGTCCTGAGGAGCCCAGCCTGGGACACCGTGGCCTTGGACAGGCAGCCTCATCAACTGTGTGGCGATACATTTCAGTTGCTTCAGGAAAAAAGGGCCTGGATTTGGAACCGATAAATTGTTGTATTCTGCGTCTTACTTCAAGAACACAAGCAAACTATACAACTCATGCTCTACTTTGTGACCAGCTAAGAGAAGAAGGCAGAGCCATGATGGGAACTGAGGAAAGTGGTCCCACAGAGGTGCATGCACTGGGGTTGAGAGCACTTAGATGCTCACAGCCTCCCTGGAAGTGGGAAGGAGGACACAGCTCAGTCATGGAGCACTGACTTAACCGCAGCCCTGCAAAATAACAAATACGACAAACACATCAAAGATTTGGACCAAGGCACACTCTGGACTCCCACAACCACAGCACGCAGGTTTCCTCAGGGCAGGAATGGCTGTGCTTTTCTGTTTTTTGTCCATAGTTGTGGTACACAATGATTATTCGCAGCATGGGGAGTGGGTACATGTAAACATGCATCTTAATTCTTCCTACTTCCCCTTCCTGCTGTGTCCATCTCTTAGTCTGCTTCCTGTTTTCACAAGATCGCCCTGTCTCCTATTACCTTTTATTCTGCTCTTTAAGTTACTCATTCTTCGGGATTCTCACTTCAGAGAAAGCATGCGGTGCTGAAGCGCGTGCATCTGTTTTGTTTCACCTAATACCGTGGTTGCAAACGGGGAGCTCCCAAGCTCTATGGTCTGCAGCACGCAGGAAGATCCGTCACCCACGGGCACGTGACCCAGTGCCTCACCAGACAGAGATGCCAAAATTCTGGGACAATCCATGAAAAGGAAAACTTTAGAGAAATACTGTTAAAGCTGATTGCTGCATCTACAGAAATTTAATGAGGCAGCTGCCTGAATGATCCAAGATTAATAATATTTCCTTTTTCTCCTAATTAACTGTCCTCAGAAAAATTCCTCTCTCCCCTTTGGGTCCTCAAGTCATACATCTTGGTGTCATCCCTTATCTTACCATCATTCTCCTCCATGTTGAGCTACTCAGATGTAGTTCAGGGATCACTAACCCAAAGAACATGACAACCAGAGGCATCCATGCCCACATGCAGAGCAGAGCCAAACATGACAAAGAGTGCCAGATCCCTGCGCATCTCTGGAGGAAAGTACCAAAAATGAAGGTGCCTTTCTCATGCTGGGACAAAATTCCTAATACCTGCAACTCAGAAGAAGCTCATGGTTTCAGAGATTTCAGTCCATGGTTAGCTGGCTCCAAGGCAGAAACATTAGGGCCTCTGAGAAGCTGAGAGCATGAGGAGGAGCCAAGGACCAGCTATTGTCCACAAGGTCACCTCCATGACCCATCCAGACACACCCAGAGATGCCTACAAATCCAAGCATCTCTCAAGCCAGTCAAGTTGACAATCAAAATTAACCACCATATCCCTTTCTCTACTAACTTCACCTCTTTCCCCAAGGCTGGCTGAGCCCAGTTCATCCTGGCTTTTGTACTGGCTTTTATTGCTATCAGCTAATTTGATATGTTTGCCACCTACTAAATTGTACCCTTTCCCTTCCCAGCATCCTTTCCAAACAAAAGACTGTGCGTGGTTCAGTTTTGCCCAGAGTCACGTGGATACCTTGACCTGACCTGAAGGCCCTTGCTTTTAATCACTGTCCCTAATTAAACAGATATATAAGAATTGGATAGTCTAAAAAAAAAAAATTGGATAATCTTAACGTGTCAGCCTTTGAATCTCCAATACCTCCCAAAAAAGAAATCTTAATAAAGAGATCTAAAAGAAAGACAGACAGAAAGAAAAGAAACAAAGAAAGATAGATCCAGGATTCAGTAACTATAAACCCATAACCTCCTTTGGTGTGCAAGAGGTGTGTGTAACTTATCTTTGAGGTCTCTCTTTCCCAAACCTTAACCTTTTTAAAGTACCAGCAGCTGATGTCCAAACACCCTCTTCATACCAGACATGGTGCTAAGCACTGGTCACTCACTCTATCTAGTACAGCGTCACAATACTAAGTAGAATCAAACCCAACCCAAGACAGCCCCTTCAGGTTTGTGCCCTTCTAAACCATTTCCTCACTGTTCATTTTCTAATATCCATGCTTTTATGGTATTGGATTTCTATTTTTTCTACTTATTCACATCTTAGCTTGAGGTACCTGCTGTGACACCCAAGGAAGTTTGCTCTTTTTCCTTTTTTTCCCTTGTTTTTTGTTTTTGCATTACTAGGGATCAAACCCAGCTATGTCTGTGGCTCAGAAAGTATGAAGCCCTTACTGTAACAGCCTGGAAGAATTTCCTGAGTCAGGGCGTTTAATATTTACCTAAGAAAAATATGTAATAAGAAAGCTTTCTACAGTCACGGGATTATTCTTCACAAGTCCACATCTCCTTGGAGAGAGAAGTCAGGGGCCACCTCCCTGCAAAAGGAGGTCATTGTTTGGAGCCAGATCTCAATTGCTACCAGCTGCACCTGCCATCCAGGTGTGGGACAAGCTCCACGAACTCAGCATGGCTATGGACACAGGTCACAGGATCTCAGCACATGAGGACACATGCTGCCTCAGGATGCTCAACTCCTATAGTTTAAACACAGCCCAGCTGGGCACCCCGGCCTGCACAGGGACGGGAGGAGGCCCACGCTCACTCCCTAGGCCTGGGGTCCTGTCACACTGCACCACAGGACCTATGCTTAGGCTCTGTCCGCCAGATGGTACCATCTGCCACATTCCAGGCAGAGAATGTGCTAAATTAAATGAATTTAATGCAAAGCTCAAAGCCTACATGAACTGTCCAAAAGGTTGCAAGATTTCCCCAATCTATTTGACTAACTAGTTTTTTTCACACACCAATTAGCGTCTCACTGAATGCACACTTTAGACAGTAGTGGTCCTAAGAAACTCACGGTCCATAGATTTTCTTCATTTTTATGTTAGAGATGAGAGACCAAGGATGCATCCTCTAATGGCACTGGAGGGAGCTCGGTAGCAGCTCAGTAGCAGAGTGCTTGCCTGGTGTACACGAGGCCTAGAGTTCCATCCGCACGCTGCAGAAAACAAAACAAAAACACCATGTCAAATGGATCAAACGCCCCCATCCACACCCACATTCAACCCAAATGTACCCAAAGCATTCAGCTAGAAAACGTGTTCCAAGGATCACCATCCTCAGGAGGTCATGCCCCATTTCCTTCCTCTATTCCATGTCCTTGAGAGATCCATCACAAGGGCTCGTCCGGTGGCTGTCACCCTGGTGGGTCGGCTGCTCCTAGGCAGAATTAGGAGTAGAGGGAGAAGGCCCGGGGGTCAACTGTCATGGTTATCCTGCCATTTACAATTTTCAGAATTAACCAGTTCATTCATATTCAAGAAGTTCAGGGATGGTCTCGACTTCACTGAGCTGAGCTCAGTTAAAATGGTAGGAAGATCTTCTGCAAAGCCAGAAAGGTGAAAATGTGCACATTACTCAGAACGGCTCCGAAGCAAGCGAGCTTCCGCTGAGTTCTTTGGCACAGAAAGCACACACACGAGATACCTAAAGGAAAATCAATAGCTTTATTTTTCCTCTATATATATTTAGAAAATTAGTCTCAGAAGAGGTTGCATGAAATAGGTCAGAGGACTATTTACAAAATCGAGAGTTCCGAATCAATGAAAAAAAAAAAAAGAAAGAGAAAAAGAAAGACAAGACCAAGTGTAGGGATGTCACCCAGAGGCCTAGGGCTTGGCCATCAGAGGGGAGGCGAGGTCTCTGATGGTTATGGAGTTCAGCTGCGGGATGGTGCTGATCTTCAGGAGTTTGCTGCTGGCGTACTTGTTCTTGATGGCCTGCAGAAGCCCAGGGGAATAAGTGCACGTCAGGACCCCAATCTCATAGCCCTCCTGGTCTAATTCACCAGCATGGAAGGGTTGGGCCACCATCTCCAGGCAGGGCCATGATGCACTGGCTCCTGCCCAGCTCTCCAACCAGCCTGTGCCGCCTGAGTGAGCAAAACCCAGCTGACTACGGGGGTGATGGGAAAACAGAGTCAAGGTCCAAGCAGTAGGCTCTGTCTTGTGAGCTACCAGAGGGGCAAGGTGGGGTGCTCTTTGTCCTAAGTAGGTACCATCAGGACCAGCAGGAGGAACTGCCAACGAAAGAGGGGTACCCACTGCCTGGCAGCGCCCAGGCCACACCTGCATGAAAACCAAGCATGAGGGCACTGAGCCTCGGTGTAGTGAACACATCCTGTTGTCACCAAGCTCTGGCTGAGCCACACAGGACAGACACTGCACCCCACCCAGGAAGCTCCCTGCCCTCCTTCCCCTGGACCACGCCCAGACCTGAGCTGCCTTCCTGTCATGGCACCACAGCAGCCTGGACCACAGCAGCCTGGGCACGAGGGACTTACATCACAACTGGCACACCAGTCGTGGGTATGCCAGTCGTTCTGCCTGCCTGGTACCCGAGCCAGCACAAAGGCATGACATGGAGGGAAGCTGCGCTCTTGCCAGCTGGCTGGCCACCTGCTGGGCCTGGCTGACCAGGGTCACAAGTTCCCCTTGTTTCTAAGCCTGTCCCCGCATGCAGAACCAGACACATCCACTCATCAGTCAGGAAAATCTACAGGAGAGGCTCTTCCACACACGCAAAGGACAAACAGCATGGCAACACACACACACACACACACAGATCCATAATCTAATGCTTGCTCCAGAAATAACAGTACTCACGATGAACTTGGTCAGGTTTTCATTTACTTTCACCACGTTTTTGGCCATGTGCTGCATGACTTCCAACACCTCACTCTCCGAGTAGCCGGTGTAATACTGCTGCTGTAAGTTCTGAAAGGCAGGCCATGCGAGAAGGCGTCACTGAGGGGCTGCATTAAGCCAGTGTTTGGGAGAGGGCCTCTCACATGCACAGACATGCTCTATGTGAACACTGGGGCTGGATGTTTCCACCTTTTGAGGACGACTGCGGCCTGGAGATGGGGCTGGACCAAGATGCAGGTGGCCTTTAATCACATGCCAAAGGCCGATGGCCTTGAAGAGGATACAGGGTACTTCAATTAACCAAGTGTAAGGCTTACTTCAATTCCCACGTTGAAAGGGAAGAGAAGGATGTATGCCAGGAGTGGTAGCTCACGCCCGTAATCCCAGCACCCACGAGGCAGGGGCAGGAGGATTGCAATGAGATCAAGGCTCACCTGAACTACAAAGCGAGACCCTGTCTCAAACAAAAAAAAAGGAAAAAGGATGTAAACAGAATTAAGATGAATTACGTACAACGCCCATGATGAATGGAATCTTTCTAACAGAAATTTAAAAACTTTAACATTAATAAAATTTCAAATGTATCTGATTCTCATACTAAAACAGGAAGAAAAAATAAGACATTTTGAAAGCAAAACCAGGCAGAGAGGTGCCTTTTCAGGGAACAGAACACATCTCACACCTCTGCCCTGCAGGGCACAGTTCCAAGCTCAACCCAGAGGTGCACACGTGGCCGCAAAGAGAGATAAGGAATTAAGAACTGTGCAGCAGACCGTGGTGCACCAAATGCTGGAAGAGACACCCCGGGTTCTGGGGGAGGGCCCCAGAAAATGGCAAGAATCCAGAGGTCCCCACATCAGCCCGCCCCGCCTTCCAGGAACAAGGTTTGAGCAAAAGGACAGCCGTTGATGGATGACAAGATTATCACATACGAAGATGTACGAACCACCTTTTATTCCAGAGTTTTGTGATAAAATTCTAAATAGTACAACACGTTTTTTACACAACAGGGTGTAATTTGCAAAGTACAGCACATTTTTTGTGTTAATGCTGCAGAATGAACCTAAGCCTTTGTACTGGGCTACATCTCCATTTCATTTTTCTTTTTTTTTTTGACACACAGTCTCATCAAGTTGCCCGGGTTGGGCTCAAGCTTGTTATCGCCTTCTGTTCATTCTCCGAGACTGCTGGGATATAGACGTGTGCCACCACAACAGGCTAAATACAATTCAATCCTAAAATAGTTCACGGAGAAAAAGAACTGAGCAAGAATAAGACTGAAGCAATGTTCAACTAGTTTGTGCTGCAAAATTAGTTCCCACAAAACTGAGACATCAAATGGTTTAAAATCCTCCTGCCTCAGCCTCCCAACTGCTGGGCTCACAGGTCTGCATAACCATGCCCAGCTTTTCTCTTATGTTTACTTCCCAAATAATATTTTCTTCCTTTTTCTTTTACCTTTTATTTCCCATCAATTTTTTTCTCTTACATTTACCTAATTCTATAAAGATCTTTCTACTCCCCAACAAGATCCTTTGTACCAGACTGTCCAATTTAACATTTCAAATTTTTCCTTTTGTACATCCATGTTCCTAAACCCCTGTATCTTTAAAGCTATAAAAGCTTTATTAATCTTTAACTGAAGTTAACTGTGTAAGATTGCAGTTGAGTTCTTTACAGAAGGACAGAGGTAGCCATTGCATTTAGTACCTATTAGATATAAGTCAATATCTGGCTTGATGTTTATATCATAATTGTGGATTTCTTTTCTGTGTACATATGGTATGGTTTTTATGGCATATTAATGTCCAGTTTGTCTTGAATAATAATTCTGTAGCTTATTTCAACATTGTTGCTATGGCTCTATAAACCAGCACTCAGATTACCTTTGTGACAATACCAGCACTAGAGTATATTTCTAGAAAACTCAAGGTTAGGCTCATTATATTTCTTCCTCCTCTCCCAAGTAACCCAAAATGGTTGGTCTTGAGGCTGAGAAAAAGGACTATAGTTCACTTCTCCCAAATATATCACCAAAAAGCATCTAACTAAAGATTTCCCTACTCTAGAAACAAAGTCTTTACATGGTGTCTCTAAAACAAAAGAACAACAAAAAATATAAGACAGGGCAACAAGATGCCTCCCCGAACTTTCCGGAACTCAAATCCAGTGCAACGACTGAAAATAGAATAAGCCACGTGTGTGAATTACTTAAAAGGATGACAAAGAATATTAGATCATTAGGTCACAGAAAATATAACTAAACATATAATGGAATTAGTACTGAAAACGATCCAGGAGCTTTCAAAGTCACTCCAAAGAGCTAACTGAGCTAAAACAAATTATAAAACATAAATGATCATTTTAACAAAGAACTTGAGTCCATTAAAAGGTTCTAAACAGAAATCTAGGAGATTAAAAATTATATTCAAAGCAATAGATACCAGTAGCAACCAGTTCGAGGACAGAATTTCAGAACAAAAGACAGTGATGCCTTCACAGACCAAACTAAGACATCTTAAAAGCAATATGAGAACATAAAAAAATAGATCAAAAGTTGCGAGATGAGGTACAGAAGATAAAATTAAGATTTACTGGAATAAGTGAAAAATCAGAAGACCAAAGAAAAAGGGCAGGAAAAAACCTGTTCACAGAGATAACGGCAAAAAGCTCCCAAATATAGTGTTATGGCTTGTACCAAGATATTCCTGCAAAGTCTGAGGCAGTCATAGGTAGGACTTTTCAGAGGTGGCTGGGATCAAGGACATGATGCTCAGATTAAGTGTGTGAGTGCCACCTGTCCTAAGGGTAGCAGCCTCGCTGAGAAACAGAAAGAGGGTTGTTGCTTGTTCATTTGTCACTTGCAACTTTGCTGCCTTCCACCCACCCTGAACTGATTCTCCTCAGTGGTGCCCCTCTGCCATGCCACCCTGCCTTGGAGTCAGCCAACTATGAACTAAAACCTCTACACACTGTGAGCCAAATGAACCTTTCCTCCTTTAACTTTGGGTGTCTTATATTTTGTCTCAGCAAGGAGAAAAACTAAGATATATAGGGAAAGAAATAAAGATCCAATTAAGTGAGACATATTAAGCCAAATAGCTCTGATCAAAAGAGAACCTCTCCATGCTACATTATATTCAAAATTCCAGAAGCCCACATAGGGACAAAATTTTAAAAGCTGGTAGAGAAAAACAACAAATCACATACAAGGGTGAATCCAGTAGAAACCCAGCAGTATTTTCTACACAAACCTGGTGTTTCAAGCACTAAAAATAAAGAATTCCAACTCCAATAAGTATTCTATAAAACTTTCCTTAAAAATTGGAAATAAATAATTTATTTGCAAGTCAAGGAACCTTCAAGAAATTCATGACTGTCAAACAAGCACTACAAAAAATTCCCAAGGACATTCTAGAAAGAGGCAATGAAGCCAACAATGCCAGTAAGTCAAAAAAGAATGAATATACCAGCGGGATGAGCAGCTAAGAAAATAAAGGGGAGATGAGCAACAGAAAAATAATGCAATGACCGGAATAAGCCAAAACCTTTCAGCTATAACTCTCCATCTGAATGGTCTCAATTCTCCGCCCACAAACACACAAATTGGCAGAATGGATCAAGAAACAAAACCCAGTGATATATAGCACACAAGAAGCACATGTAATTCAAATGAAATTTATAGACTAAACCTCAATGAAGGGAAAACACAATTCCCTGCAATGGAAACCCGGAAAAAAGCAAGGCTGACTCTCCTAATTTCAGACAAAGTAGATTTCAAACCAAAAGTGATCAGAAGAAACAAAGATGCCGGGTGTGGCGGCACATGCCTGTAATCTCAGCACTCGGGGGCTGAGAGGGGGACTGCTATGAGTTTGGCTGTGAGTTCTAGGCCAGCCTTGGCTACATAGTGAGTTCAAAACCAGGTGAGACCTTACCTAAAAAATAAATAAATAAAGGCAAAAACGCTAACTAACATATTGGTTGAAAAAAACAATTCAAAAGGGAAAAAATATATATATAAATATTTCAAATACCAGCACATCCAATTTTATATAACACTAATCAACATGAAAAAGCAAACATCAGCACCACTGTATAGGGGACCTCAATACCCCACTGTCACAAGGGGGAGTAAATAAACTGCCCTCCAGGAAAAAAAAAAAAATGAAGAAATATCAAAGTTGCACCAAACCTTCACACAAATGGATTTGATATCCTAGAGGGTTCTCTCTAACAACAGAATACACATTCTTCTCATCAGCACATAAGCTACACACTTGCCTGTAAGTAAACGCAAAAGAATCAAAATTATCCATGCAGCTTATCAGGTCATACTGCAAAGAAACCGATGAATGAAACTAATGAACTAATGAATGATAAAATTAAAGAAGAAAATCTCTGTAATAAAATTATATTTTCAGCATGGCATATAACCTATGGAACACAATGAAAACAGTACTAGAACAGAAGTTTACAGCATTCAATTCCCACATCAGAAAAGCAGGGCAAGATCAAACAGATAACCTAATGATGTACCCCCAAGGTCCTGGAAAATCAGGAACAACCCAAATTCAAAGATTATACAAGGAAGGGAGCTAAACCTTGGGCCAACAATAAAAAAGCGTATCAAGTAGCAAAAGGAGGGGTCCCAACAGACTCACTGTAAGAACTTGAGAGAAGATCTAACAATGATACTCCTCAAACTAAAGAAACCACAATGGAAGCAAAGTCTCAAAATCTTTCGCACAAGCAAGCATTATCCTGATTCCAAAACCAAGAAAAGATACAACGTACAATGAGAACTATGTGTAAGGTTATAACTTCCATCCATGGTACTACAAAAAGAAAAAAGAAAAAAATAATGACTACAGGCCAATTATTTCAATGCACACAGTTGCTGAAATCCTCCATAAGGTACTGGCAAACAAAATGTTTGATATTTTATCAAACATTTGATAGGATCATACACCATGACAAAGTAGGACTCACACTGGAGATGGAGAGATGGTTCTATGTACACAAATGAATAAATACACAACAAAATCACATCATCTTTGGGCATGGTGGTGTACACTTATAATCCCAGTACTTTGTAGGCTGAGGCAGGAGGATCACTATGAGTTCAAGGTAGCCTGAACTTACATAGTAAGATCCTGTCTCAAAAAAATGCAACAAATGGGGCCAGGGAGTTAGCTCAGTGGTTCCAGTGCCTGTCTTGCAAGCGCAAGGACTTAGGCTCGATTCCCCAGCAACCACATACAATAGTGGGCATGGAGACTCGCGTCCAGCAGCAACCAGTACCACCTACCACAGTGCCGGGCGTGGTGGCTCATGCCTGTTATCCCAGCACTCGGGAGGCAAAGGCAGGAGGATTGCTGTGATGTGAGTTTGAGGCTGAGCTCGGGGCCAGCCTGAACCACAAAGTGAGATCATGTCTCAAAAAAAAGCAACAAATGAACCAGGGATTTAGCTTAGTGGTTCCAGCGCCTGCCTTCTAAGCTCAAGGTCCCAGGTTCATCCTCATAACCACATACAACAATGCCGCAGGTAGTCACTCACACCCACCAGCATTCAGAACAACATACTACAGTAGTGGCTCACAGGTCTGGTGGCTCACATCTGTAATCCCAGCATTCAGGAGGCAGAGGCAGGAGAATTGCTGTGATTTCAAGGCTAGCTTGGGCTACATAGTGAGCTCAGGGCCAGCCTGAAATACAAAGTGAGACCCTGTCTCAACAAAAAAAAAAATGAAAACTCACAATCATTTTTTTTTTTTAGGTTTTTGGAGACAGGGTCTCGCTTTGTGGTTCAGGCTGGCCCTGAGCTCAGCCTCCAACTCACATCACAATCCTCCTGCCTCTGCCTCTCGAGTGCTGAGATTACAGGCGTGAGCCACCACGCCCGGCACTGTGGTATGTGGCACTGGTTGCTGCTGGGTGTGGGTCTCCACACCCAGTATTGTTATGTGGTTACCAGGGAATCGAACCCAGGCCCTTGCGCTTGCAAGACAGGCGCCGGAACCACTGAGCTAACTCCCCAGCCCTCACAATCATTTTTAAAGACCTAGAAAAAACATTTGACAAACTCCAAGATCTATTCATGATATATATAAAAAAGAAGTAGGTATAGAAGTCTTTATCTTAATCCAATAAAATTCATCTTACGACAAACCATTGGCCAACACCATATCAAATAGAGGGAAGCTGAAAGCTTTCCCCCTAAAATCTATCACCAATTCTGTTCAAACATTAGCCAAAGCAATTCAACAAGAAATCAGAGGGATATGGGTAGAAAGCGAAGGAGTTAAATTATCATTTTTGCAGATGGCATCAACTTCTACACAGATAACACCAAAAATTCCACCAAAAATCACCCAAAATTAATAACCAAATTCAGTAGCATAGTGACCTCAGGGCCAGCCTGAACTACAAAGTGAGAGCCTGTCTCAAAAAAAAAAAAAAAAAAATATTGTGCTCTGAATGTTTATGTACTCAATCTCATCAAACACAAAATTTTCCACATAAAAGGATGGACATCAATACAATCTGAGCAGAGAACTTCAATGACCTACTGTCAGAAATAGATCAGCCAGACCCCAAAATAAACAAAAACCAACAAAGAAATACCAGAGTTAAAATACACCATAGAACAAAGTAGACTTAGCAGATATCTTCAGTGTTTTATCAAACCGCAGAATACATTCTTCTCAGCACCCTATGGAACTTCTTCCAAAATAAGTCATATTTTAGGCCACAAATTCAATCTCAATAAATGCAAATGAACTTAAATAATCTTTTGCAACCTCGCAGATCACAACGAAATGAAACTAGAAATCAATAGCAAGAGAGACCACAGAAATGACATAAACATATGGAGAATGAGTAATGTACTCAGTAGTTCAAAGAAATCAAGGAAGAAATTTAAAAATTCTTACAATCAAATTGACAGTGTAATTGCAACACATGAAACTATGAAATTGGCCAGACATGGTGGCGCACACCTGTAATCCCAGCACTCAGGAGGCTGAGGCTGGAGGATCACTGTAAGTTCCAGCTAGCTGGACCACACAGCAAGACTCTGTCTTGGAAATAAGCAAACAACAACAAAAAAATGTATGAAATACAACAAAAGCAGTCCTGACTACCTTAGAAAAACAGAAAAATAAGAAAAAGAAAAGCAGAAGAACCTAATGAATCATCTCTAGGCCCTAGCAAAACAAAAAAATCCTAATCCAAAACCAGAAGGAGGAAAACAATGTTAAAGATCAAAGTCAAAATTAATGAAAGCAAGACTAAAAAAACACAAAAGATCAACAAACCAAAGCATTTGTTCTTTGAAAAGATGAGGCTGATAAACCCTTGGCCAATTTTACCAAAAGAGACTATTCACATTAAAAAATCAGACATGAAAAAGGTAAAATTACAACAGACACCCCTGAGATCCAGAGGCTTATTAGAAACTATATAGATTATAGACAGAAACTACATAGCTGATACACAGAAACTATAGATTATAGACAGAAACTATATACATTATATCCTAATAAATTTGAGAATCTGGGTAAAATAAATTCCTAAACACATACGACTTAGCAAAATTGAACCAAGAAGCTATAAAAACCCAACCAGACCAGTAACAAGCAATGAAACTGATAGGATAAACCTGTAAAAATAAGCCCAAGACACAGTGCATTCACCACTGAGTTCTACTAAATCTTGAAAGAGCACCAATACACCTCCGAATTTTTCATGTAACCGAAAGCAGAGGAATGCTTCCAAACTCATTCCATCAAGCCAATTACTCAAAGCAAAATTCAAACTCTCAGGAAAAAAAAATTCAGGCCGATATCCTCAATAAACATAGATGTAAAAATCCTCAGTAAGGTTGTCTCTGTCTCTCTCTCTCTCTCTCTCTGTGTGTGTTAATGGAAATGGAACCTAGTGCTTCTAAATCAAGCTACATCTCCAGCTGACTCTCCTTTCCTTTCTTAAAGGCCAAGTTTTGCTACATCACTCAGTTGCTCCAGCTGGGCTCAAACTCATGCTCTTCCTGCCTGAGTTTTCCAGACTGCTGGGATGACTGGTGTGTTACCACACCTGATCTCAATAAGATTCTTATAAACAGATTTCAACAAATTGTGCAAAATTTAAAAAGAATTCAACAACTTATAAAAAAAATTATACACCATGACCAAGTTGGTCTTGTCTCAGAGATGTAAGGATGGTTCACTATACACAAATCAGTTCGTGCAATACATGACACAAATAGAACCGAGAGGGGAAAAAAAAAAATCATATGCATGATCATCTCCACAGATAAAGATCCTCAGAGAAAATCTAATATTCATTCCTGAGAAAACTATGATGAAAATAGGTACAGAAGGACCTTACTTCAAACTGATAAAAGCCACATATAGCAAGTTCACATCACACTGGGAAAAACAACACAGGAACGAGATGAGGTATTTGAACCACTCCAGTTCAATATAGTGCTCAAAACTTTAGCAAAAGCAATCAGGCAAAAAAAAAAAAAAAAAAAAAGTAATACAAATATGAAAAGAAAAACCATTATCTCAACTTGTAGATGATATGAACTTTAATATAAGACCCTAAAAACTGCACCAGAAGACTCTGAGAGATGATAAATTCAGCAAGTAGCAGGCTACAAAACCAACAAACAAAATCCTACACCATCCCTGTACATCAAAAGTGAACCTGCCAGGTGTGGTGGCTCACATCTGTAAATCCCTGCACTCGGGAGGCTGAGGCAGGAAGATCAATGTGAGTTCGACACCTGCCTGCACTGTACAGTGAATTCAGGGCCAGCTGGAACTACTAAGCAAGACCTTGTCTTAAAAAATAAATCAAGCTACATCTCCAGCTGACCCTCCTTTCCAAAGGCCAAGTTTTGCTACATCACTCAGTTCCTCCAGCTGGGCTCAAAGTATTTTAATAATAAAATAACCTGGGCAGGGGACTTAGCTCAGTGGTTCTGGCACCTGCCAAATTCAATCCCTGGTAACCACATACAACAATGCTGGGTATGGAGACCCATGCCCACCAGCAATCAGTACCACATACCACAATGCTGGGCATCGTGGCCCATGCTTGTAATCCCGGCACTCAGGAGGCAGAGGCAGGAGGATTGCTGTGAGTTCCAGGCTTGCCTGGGCTACATAGTGAACTCAGGACCAATCTGAACTACAAAGCAAAACCTGTCTCCAAAAAAAAAAAAAAAAAAAAAAAAAAAAAAAAAAAAAAAAAAAAAAAAAAAAAAAAAAAAAAAAAAAAAAAAAAAAAAAAAAAAAAAAAAAAAAAAAAAAAAAAAAAAAAAAAAAAACAAACCACACTTGTAACCTTTTTATGAAAAGAAATCCAGACTAGTTCCAAGCAATTCAGCGCAAAATGAGCAAATGAAGAGATATCACATTCTATATCCAAGTTATACTACAAAGCTATAAGAAAATTCACCAGATACTGATACAAAACTAGACATGCAGACCACTAGAACGAACAGCAGACACAAAAATAACCCCAGGTACCTATACCCACTGGAATTTTGACAAAGAGAAAGACATGGTGCTAGGAAAAGTCGTTCATTTGCAGAAGATTGGAACTAGATCCATATCTGTTGCCCTGTACTAAAATCAAATCCAAATGGGTCAGAGACCTAAATATAAAAACAGAAATGCTGAAGTCACAGGAAAATAATACGGAAGAAATACTTGAATCCATGTACTCAGCCACAGTCTTCCTGAACAGAACTCAAATACACAGGAAATAATATCAAGTATCAACAGCTGGGTGTGGTGGTTCACACCTGTAATCCCAGCACTCATGAGGCAGAGGGAGGATTGCTGTGAGTTCAGAGCCAGCCTGAACAAAACGAGACCCTGTCTCAAAAAACACACAAACAACAACAACAAAAAACAACAACAGTGTCAACAAATGGGATTATACCAAACTGAAAAGCTTTTGTGGCACAAAGCAAACAAGGACAGAATGAAGAGACATTCTACAGAGTGGGAAAAAGTATTATGCCAGCTACTTTTCTCATGAGAGAATATTATAGCAAAAACTTTAAGAGCCTACAAACATGGATATACTAGCTTTATCCTATAATAGCTGTAATGTCAGAATCAAAGCAAATGTAGTAACAGTAAGCTACTAAGTATGTACAGTGATACTGGGCTGGGTCCCTTCTTTGGTCTAACTTTATACCCCCTGAAGAAGGCATGCACAGTTATCTCAGTTACTCCCCTCCATCTTCTGCACAAGTTTGACAGTTACATTACTTGGCTTAATTCCATCTTGGGATTTGCATAAAACACCCTGTTAAAAAAAATCAACAAGGTGCTCACTGCACTCCTAGCTACTCATGAAGACAAGTCAGGAGGACAGCAAGTTCCAGGTCAGCCTGGTCAACTCAGCAGAGTTATGCCTCAAAATCAAAAGTGATGGAGTGCAGGTCAGGGGTTACAGTCCCAGTAAAGTCAAAAGGTTACACTGCACGATATAAAAGTTAATTTTTAAAAGTTACAATCAAAATAACTTGTGGTCAGGCCGGGGATATAGCTCAGTGGTTCCGGCGCCTGTCTTGCAAGCGCAAGGACCTGGGTTCAATCCCCGGTTATCACATAACAATACTGGGCATGGAGACTCGCCCCAGCTGCAATCAGTACCACACACCACAGTGCCGGGGGTGGTGGCTCACGCTTGTAATCCCAGCACTCGGGGGGCAGAGGCAGGAGGACTGCTGTGATGTGAGTTTGAGGCTGGGCTCAGCGCCAGCCTGAACTACAAAGTGAGACCCTGTCTCAAAAAAAAAAAAATCCCTCTTGGTCTCAGCATTCTATTCTGTTCCACTCTACTGCATAGTTATTCCTCCTATATTTTTTCCAGGAGTTAGCAACAAATGCATGGGTATGCACCCACGCTTCTGTGAAATGGAAACTCACACACTTAACTATGCAGGTAATATAGCTCCCGGTGAGGCCCTGGAACCAGCAGCCCCCAGCGACCCAGGCTGGAACCACAGCTGCTCTATCCTGGCCAAGAGCCTTTCAACTCAAGCAGCACAGTATACAGGCTTGGGTGGCACTTTCTACAAACATCTCCCACTACCCACTCCCTGTGCCCCGGGTGAGCTGAGAGAGACATCCCTGTTATGGGTTTTGGTGTGAGGCTGACCAGGACTGGCAAAGTCTACCAGGCCTCACTTTGTCTGGTGTGCTTGACACCTCGCACAGAACTAACATGCAAGAAGTGATACATCAGAGCTCCTGAGAGCTTCTCCTAATTTACAGCTCTGCACTTGTATACAGCAGTACCGCCAGCAGGCTCTGCATGTCCAGAGCAGCTTTCTGTCAGGCCTTTGAACTTTTAACTGCTTCACACTGACAGTGTTCATCTTTCTCATCATGAACGAGGGTCTAAAGGACCACACAGCCTCATGTCTCCACCTGAGCACTCACCCATTTCCCTTGGCCTAGGACCTTCTGAGACAAGCAGGAAGCAGCCGCCGCTACCCTAGAGGGATGGTAGTGCACCATGTCATAGTCCGTGAGCGTCAGCTCCATCAGATACTTGGCTAGTGTGTGCTGCTCCACATCCACCTGCAAAGGAACAGCCAGCACAGGGATAGACAGTGTCACTACTGACAGCATTCCAAGTGAGAGGGTGGTGAACCTTTTGGGGTTTTCACAGACATACAGCCCACTGTGGCATACGTGTCACAGGCTTGCCACCATGGGCCTAGGGTCTCAAACCTAGCTCACGCCATTTTCTCAAGAACTGCTCTGTTGACAGCGTGTTCTAAACACAGACACTGAAGCCTATTCTCTTATGCACACTGAGATAAGCACCAAGATGTGGCTAAAAGAAGCTTGCTAGATATTCAGAAGCACCCCTTCATGACACCAAAATACACCACGGGCACAGGGACTCACCTCCCCGGCTTTTGACGCCCGCCGTAAGAAATGCAGGGGCAGCGGGCGGCCCAACTCAAATTTCAGTTCCTTCAAGATGGAAGTTTCCATTTCTCGGATTTGGGCACTGGTGTAAGCATTGTCTGTGATATAAACAAAGTCTTCGATATTCGGAGAAAACATCTCCTCATACTTGGAAGCTAGGAGCAGCGCGGTGATCCCCACCAGCTGGAGCTTCTTTCGAGAGACCGGATGAACCTAAACGGGAAGAAATGTGTCCAAGTCACTCCCGACACAAGGGTGGTGCCATGCCAGACAAAGTAAGCAGGAGGAGGTCTGGGAGGAGGCCCTGCAAGGAACCCGCAGGGGGCAGGAGACCCAAATGCTGACAAAGGAAGTCCCCAGGAGAGCCACCCCGTCACTGCGCACGGACCATGCCACACACAGCATGCAGGCTCTAGCACACAGGCCCTA
Organism: Petromus typicus; assembly: GCA_004026965.1. Classification (NCBI taxonomy): domain Eukaryota; kingdom Metazoa; phylum Chordata; class Mammalia; order Rodentia; family Petromuridae; genus Petromus; species Petromus typicus. Next base: position 69,872 of record PVIR01000753.1, on the reverse strand, counting down.
CCTCGCGACCTCACCAAAGTCCACAAAATCCTAGCTAGGAGTATGGGTTTTGTGCAAATTACAAACAGACGACCTTTTAAGAGGTTCAGAAACCAGTCCCTGGTCTCTTGACTCCCTCCCTGACACAGTCCCGACCGAGCACCTGTGGGAGCCCCAGCCTGTGCCTCCTGTGGTCCCAGAGGGGACAAGGTCAAGCAAAACAGCGCAGGATTTTCAACTGCCAAGAGCTTCAGAATCTCCACCAAAAGTGCACCCATTATTCAGTTTGGACAAATCTTTCAGCAGCACTTCAATCTGCAAAAATCTCAGTCTAGGGCTTCATGGTGAACCTCTGGCTCGTGTGGTGCAGTGGGGTGTTGGTATCACTGAAAGGTTCGCCACCACTACTCTAGATATAAGCATTTCCTTTCACTGCCTGCCTTCCTTTCTCCCAGGCCGTACTCTATACTAGGATTGCATGCCAGGCTTTCACCCTGAGCTACATCTGCACTTAGGATCCTCCTGCCTCAGCCTCTCAGAGTGTTGGGATTTCAGGCCTGCCCCACACCCATCTCTTTAAAAAAAAAAACTAGGACTTTTTTCTTGCCTCACTTCTCATTATTGAAAATCTACAGAAAATATTGCTGTGCTTTCCTGCCCAACGACTACTCTGTACAGAGAACCACACAATCTATGCTTATTTAGGGTTCTGTAGCATCTTAAGGCATTATAAAATGTTATTACTATACTGTTTGGGTAGAATTTGCACTTAACCTTATTCCTTTCATGAACACTATGCGAAATCCTCAACTGCAGGGCCACCATTTGGTAATCAACACAAACAGTTTACACCTCGCGTCTCTCCTGTTCAGTATCTGTGCATGAACAGATAAGTATTTTGATGCTTCTCAGCTTACTTACATTCCTCCTTATGTCCCAAATTCTCAGTATACGTCATACATGTACACCTGTACTCCTTTAAAAAAAAGAACAGATTAGGTGTGGTAGTCCACACCTATAAATCCTAGCACTCAGGAAGCTGAGGCAGGAGCATCATGGAGAGTTGAAGGTCAACCTGAGCTCACAGTGAATTTAAGGCCAGTCTGAACTACAGAATGAGACTATGAAGCAACCAAAAAAACCAAAAGATGAATAAGCTCTGCTTCCTCCCTCTTTTTTCTATAGTGATTCTAACCACAATATTACGCTTTGGATTTAAACTATCCCCTAAAACTCATGTGCTAAAGGCTTGATGGTGAGCTGATGGGCTTTGGGGAAGTGACTGATCAGGACGACTCCAAACTCACCAACGGACTAATCCATTCATGAGTTCAGAGCTCAGTGGGCTTACAAGGCAGTGGGACCTGACTGGATGAAGCAGTTGCTAGGGGCGTAGCTTTGGAAGATGTATCTCTCCCGAGCTGCTTCCTTGCTTTACCCTCAACTCGGTTTCTTAGCTACCACGAGGGAGGCAGCTTCCAGTGTTCCTGCTTTTCCACAGCCTTAAAGCAATGGAACAACCATGGACTAAAACTTCTGAAACCATGAGGCAAAATAAACCTGTCCTCTTTTAAACTGACTTCCTCATTTCAAAGCTGATTGGCACACATGTCCAATGGTGCAACCGCCTAGAAAACCAGCATTTGAATGCACCCAGCTCTGGCTTGCAGCACATGTTGGGGACCTCAAAACCAAAATCCTGAAAGGCTCTAAAATGCATAAGGGGATGCCCCAAGTCAAAGGCCTACACCTGATCCGTGAGTGGCAGTCAGAAGACAGGTATGCCTGAAATACTCGTAAAGTTACCTTGAGGCTATAGGTTTAAGGTAGAGCTGAAACAGGTGACTGTATGTTTCCTTCTGGGGCCCAGCCCCAGTATATTTCATTATGCATGTGCAAATACTCTAAAATCAAAACAAAACTAAAAACCCAAACACTTCTGGCCCAGAGCAATCAGGATGAGGGACCATCAACATGTCTCCCCAAGCCTTTCGGAGCCAGCTTCCGGACAGAATTGCCAGAGTTGGCCACAGGGTTGTCATGCTCAGCCTACTTCCCTCTGTAGCACCTTAAGTTCTTCAGCTCCTCCTTACACTGGCTTTGGGTCTTTTCTTCAGAGCGAGTCCAGTGTGTCTTAAATGCAATTGTTCATTGAGCCACAGGCACAGAGCATGGAGTGCACTTACCTGTAAAAAGCGATCCATGATGGCCACGCACATGTAGAGAGTTTCTTGCAGGAGCCTGAACTTGGAGTGCACTTGTACCAGCCAGTCCACCAGGATGGCACGCATGCGTCCATTTATATCTCTTCCATCTAAGAATCGTGGGCTGATGGACTGCAGAACCTTATGGGACAGCAGCAAAGTTTCAAAACCTGTCCTCGTTTTTTTCCCACAATGCTTGTACGACCCAGCAACGCAGGCCACCCACCTCAAGCTGCCGCAGGTACTGGTAGATGTCCTTGACGTAGTCGCTGCAGAGCTGGGGGTTCTCCCAGTCTTCAGTGTCAATGTCCTCGATTTTGCAGAGCAGAGCGTCAGAGAAAGCTTGGCAGAGGTTTTCCTCCTTCACGGAGACATCCTCGGGCGTGGGAGAAGGGCCCTGTGCCAACAACGCAAGCACTTGTGTGTGGTGTTTCCCCCTCAAAGAATCAATCACCCAAGACGCTGCGGACTCCGCTTAGGTATCATGCGTACTGCTCCTGCCTACTGCTGCCAGAATGTGAGCTCCATCGTCGTCAGTCACTCAGTTGATCCCTTTGTGCACTAAGGTACCTCAAACACCCATATGCACATAGTAGGTACACACTAAATGGCAGAAGCTGGGCATGTTGATGTACACATGTAATCCCAGAATTTAGGAGGCAGAGGCAGGAGAATTGCTAAAAGTTCGAAGCCAGCCTGAACTATATAGTGAAACTCTGCCTCAAAGACAAACCAACCAACAAAAAGTAACAAAGCTCTGACTGCAGCACGAGTGTTCCAGAGCAGATCATACACTCCTGCAGCAGTCTGGCAGTGAAAGCCTTTCTCTTCTTCAATTAATTCTAAATTGAGAAACTGGTAACTAAAAAGCAGATAAGCTTGAGCCCAGTCTGAATAGAACAGGACAAGGAAGCAAAGACTGAGCAAGGAAAGGGCCTAGTATTTTATTTTCTACTAACGTTTGGGTGATTATTTACAGAAATCACACAAAACAGGAGTCTATAAAATTAAAACGAGTCTTTTGTAATGAAGTACAGATAAGCCATTACTTTCAAAAGGACGAAAAGGTCCTTCTCAAAATAAAACCTCATCTGTTAAGAAGGGGTATGGAATAAGGGCCAGGGATGTAGCTCAATGGTGCTGCTGCCTGCTTTGCAAATGCAAGCTTGTGTGTTTGATCTCTAGCACCACCAAAACAAACCCAAAAAGTGTACAGACTAGTAAAATATGAAGAGAGCTTATACATTAAAGCACAATTCTAGAGTAATTTGCATTAAAGCTCAATAATATAATTTCCAGTGTTCGAGGACACAATAGTAGGAAAAATGAAAATAAACAGGGATTTTTGTTTTGTCTTTTGAGACAGGGTTTCCCTGCGGATCCCGAGCCAGCCTTGAATTCCCAATCCTCCTGCCTCAGCCTCCCAGATGCCTTCCTTCTTAAATCAAAGGCCTTAACTGAGACAGAGCCAGGGAAACGTGGGACAGGCAGGTATGCATGGTATTTCCTGAGGAACATGCAAGCTCCAGGGCCTGGTGTGAAGGGGAAGGGTTCTGGGGTGCTGGGGTGGGTAACCCCTGAGGAGGACCAGTAAGCAGAGGAGAGCTAGAGGGGCGGAGCACCAGAGGGAGCACGGAAAGGGAAAGGTAGGTGTGGAGGGCGGACAGCACTGGAGGCCAGAAAGGAAAATTTGGAAAGTGGCAAGCCCTGGCTCCTGCAGCTCAGCTCTCCACAGGGAAAGTGAAACGGGGACCCAGGAGCAGGGCTCCTCACTAAGGACACACTGTTACAGTGTTATTATGGCCAGGCATCATCAAAGCTTCACCTGGAAGGCAGGCAGGCCAGGCAGTCTGGTGTAAGGTCAAAAGCTTTGTCCTGCACTTCATGCCCTGTCCACCAGCTTAGAATGCTATTGTGTCCAGTTCCAAGGCACACCTCCACTACACCACATCCAAGAGGCACCAGAATGAGACAAGGTGCTGCTCTGGGCTGTAATTCAGAATGACACCAGGCATGGTGGCACACACCTGAAATCCCAGCACTAAGGAGGCTGAGGCGAGAGATTTGCTGCAAGTTTGGAGCCAGCCTGGGCTACACAGTGAGGTCAGAGTAAGCTAAACACACACACACACACACGAAAAACAGAATGGCTGGAAAACAAGGTCAGAGTAAGCTACCCAGTGAGACTCAGTCATACATGCATACATACACACACACACACACACACACACGAAAAATAGAATGGCTGGAAAGCAAGGCTCTGGGGTCCAATGCTGTTAATTATTCTATACTCCTAAAAGCAAGCCAGGCATGGACAGGGAAACCATGTGATCTCACCACATGTTGCATCTAAGAGAAAGCTGATGTCGCACATGAGAGAACAGTGATTACCAAAGGCTAGAAAGAGCAGGGGGAGGAAAGAAATTGGTGAATGGTTCTAATTATAGTTAGATAAGACGTTCTTGTGTAAAATCACACAAAAGGGTGACTACAGATAATAGTGTAAGGTACATGTCACTGAAGCTACAAGAAAGGTCTCTGGAGGGCCGGGGAGTTAGCTCAGTGGTTCCGGCGCCTGTCTTGCAAGCGCAAGGACCTGGGTTCGATCCCCGGTAACCACATACCATACTGGGCGTGGAGACTCACGCCCAGCAGCAACCAGTACCACATACCACAGAGCCGGGTGTGGTGGCTCACGCCTATCGTCCCAGCACTTGAGAGGCAGAGGCAGGAGGATTGCTGTGATGAATTTGAGGCTGAATTCAGGGACAGCCTGAACTACAAAGCGAGACCCTGTTTCAAAAAAAAACCTTAAAAAAAAAAAAAGAAAGAAAGAAAGGTCTTTGGCGCCAAGCGTGGCAGTACATGCCTGTAATCCCAGCACCAGCACTCAGGAGGCTGAGGCAGGAGGATCACCCTGAGTTCAAGGAAAGCCGGGGCTACATAGCGAATTCAAAGCCAGAAAAAACTACTTGGCAAGATCTCATCTCAAAAAACAAAACAAAACAAAACAAAACAGGGCCGGGGATTTTAGCTCAGTGGTTCCAGCGTCTGTCTTGCAAGCGCAAGGACCTGGGTTCGATCCCCGGTAACCACATACAATACTGGGCATGGAGACTCACGCCCAGCAGCAACCAGTACTACATATCACAGTGCCGGGCGTGGTGGCTCACACCTGTAATCCCAGCACTCAGGAGGCAGAGGCAGGAGGATTGCCGTGATGTGAGTTTGAGGCTGAGCTCAGGGCCAGCCTGAACTACAAAAAGTGAGACCTTATCTCAAAAAAACAAAAAACAAAACAAAACAAAACAACCTACCCCAAAACCAAAGGGTATTAACTGCTCCACCATAAGTAAATTATAAATATTTGGTGAGCTATTTACTCTGAACATTATAATATGCATACATGTTTGAAAACATCAGAGTTTTCTGTTAATATATGTAATTTTTATGGAATCATTAAAAAAATAAAATTACTATGAGGGAAAAAAGAAAATATATGCACTCTGTGGTCGTTCCACAGTTTCTCCTACAAATAATTATTTTAAAACTTTTAAATGACAAAAGTAGTCTGCAAATAAAAAAAACAAACCTTCTGAAAAGATGAATGAATCGGTATGTGGGCTGTTACGACAACTGAAAAATAAGACCAGAAACAAAGATGGGACATGTAGCTGAGAAGCTCCTGCTGGGCAGGTGGGAGTGATTCGGGCGCTGGAGTTCTTGCCACAGTGATGGGCTGACGTCATATGTAAACACAGGCATTCACTTGTGTTATTAAAGAGTCCCTTTGCTTATGACCCATGGCAAGAGACCTACAGAGTTGTATAATAGCAAAATCTGCCCCAGGGATTAGCTGGAAGAACACAGATGTGAAATTGGAGAGTAGTGACAATAAACTCAATCTTCTAAGTACTCAATGCACTTCTGGTCATGTTTTGTTGTTATTATGGCTGCTGCCTATGTAATTAAAAGTCCCTCTTTAATGTGAATAGGAGATCAGTCTCAAGTTCAAGGCCAGCCTGAACTATATAGTAAAATCCTGTCTCAAAAAACCAAAACAATTGGGAAGCTAAGATAGGAGGCTCTTCACGAGTTCAAGGCCAGCCAAGGCAGCATAGTGAGTTCAAAGCCAGTCTGGATTACATGGTGAAACCATGTCTCAAAAAAAACGAAATAATTATTCCTCATTATTCCTGGTTCACTTCAAAAACTGAAATATCCAGCTTTATCTTTTCAGCACAGAAAGGATTTTTACAAAGAACAGAGCTCCAGGTCCGTCATGCTTTACTCTGAAACACTATAGGCTGGAATTTGTGACGAAGCTAGAGAAAAAGGAATTAGTCAAGGACATGTCATAAAGAGAGACCAGTGGAGCCAGCCTGGGCTATACAGTGAGGTCAGAGTAAGCTACACACACACACACACACACACTTGAAAAACAGAATGGCTGGAAAGCAAGGTCAGAGTAAGCTACAGGGAGAGGGGGAGGGGGAGGCAGAGTTAAGAGTAAGGGGAGAGTTATAAAGGTCACAGAAACTAATTCTTCTCCCCCTTTTCTCCTCCTCTTGTATTTTTCCTTTCATTGAACAATTATAAGTACATACAGTGAAAGGTTCAAATTTTTATACATTCCATATTTAAGCCCAGTATAAAAGTCAAAAATAACTACCATTGGGGCCGGGGATTTAGCTCAGTGGTTCCGGTGCCTGTTTTGCAAGTGCAAGGACCGGGTTCGATCCCCTGGTCACCACACACAATACTGGGCGTGGAGACTCACCCCAACAGCAATCAGTACCACATACTACAGTGCCAGGCCTGTAAATCCCAGCACTCAGGAGGCAGAGGAAGGAGGATTGCTGTGATGTGAGTTTGAGGCTGAGCTCAGGGCTAGCCTGAACTATAAAGCGAGACCTTGTCTCAAAAAAAAAAAAAAAAAAAAAAAAAAACTACCATCAATATTTTACATGGAAATGTATTTTTAAGAGCAAATCTGGTTTTGCACTGGTTTTCCCAACTGAATACTATAATAAGCATTTAAATATTTGAAATGTTGTAGTAAAACATGGTATTTATAGGTGCATAGTATTTCATTACATGAATTGAAAGGATCTCCTAATATAGGGGTATCTATCATATAGTAAGTATTAGGGTACTATTTAGAAGTCCTTGATTATGTCTCTTTCTATTGTTGCTGTTTATTTTTAGATAAACTACTATAAAGATAGACTCACTGGAAATGGACAATAACCATCTAAAATACACAGCTACATTTCCCTCTACAATGCTGAATGGACATTCAGCAACCCATATGCAATGCCGAACGAGGGCCAAGAGACTATCTGGACAGACCTTGGGGTTGGGCACCTCAGACGCCAGCCCTCCAATAGGAAGGTGGATCTGCTCCCAACTTCAGTTCTCAATGTGAAGCCCCTTTTCGCTTGTCTCAAACACCACTGTGCTTCCAATGACCCTGGTGGATGTTGGCGAGTCTGTCCCTGGTGCAGACATCCCAGGCACAATGCCAACTGCATTTCTAGGTACATGATGTCTCTGTTACTGTGATGAGCCTAAAGCCAAGCAGGACACGTTCATATTCCAAACCCACTCCTCTCTCCTGACTTCCTGTTAATTTTTTTTATTAGATAATGGCTTCTTTAATACCAAAGTGGTTACGAGTCTCTCTCACCCAAGCAAGGAATGGTTGCAGAGCATTCCTTCACAACACAGATGATGTCCCTAATGCTTTCAAAGCTTCTTAGCTCTTTGTGTAGGAACTGGGAGTGGCTCAGTGCCTAGAAGAGATCTGGGCTAGGGCAAGGTCGTCTTCCCCTTGCTGGACAACTGCGATATCTCTTAACACTGCTTTCATTACTTCCATCCTTTGACATGTCTCAGATTCCTCACTACCTAATAGGACAAACCAAATTCCAAGACCTTCAGACCCAATTGCAATACTCTTCCCAACCTGGTAAGCCTTCTGACTCAACTTAGACTGACATGCTACCTGGCCAAAGGAACTGTACCAAGGACTGTGGTGCCTTGATTTTTGTTGTTGTTGCATTACCAAAAAGGTTTCCTTTCCCATCAGCATCTCTGTACCCTTAAAAATCAACATTCAGGTGCCGGAGATTTAGCTCAGTCGTTCAGCGTCTACCTTGCAAGTGCAAGATCCTGAGTTCAATCCCCAGTAACCACATACCACAATGCCAGGGCACAGTGACTCACACCCAACAGCAATCAGTACCACACAACACCATGCCAGGCGTGCTGGCTCATGCCTATACTCCCAGCACTTGGGAGGCACAGGCAGGAGTATTGCTGTGAGTTTCAGGCTTTCTTGAGCTACACAGTGAGCTTAGGGCCAGTATGAAGTACAAAGCCAGACCCTGTCTCAAAAAAAAGAAAAGCAAGCTGTGGTTCTTCTACAGAATGGAGTATTACTCTGCCATAAAAAATGATGTTTGAATTATTTATACTTAAATGGACATACCTTGAGGATATCCTCATAAGTGAAATAAATAGATCACAGATAGGTAAATATCGCATCTTTTCTCTAGTATGAGAAAATAAAGATGTAAATGAGTTCGAGAATCGTATGTTGTATACTGTGAAATAGAAAATACTCAAAGTGAAATAGGGTGAAGGGGGAAAAATAATGAGATTATAACAAAAGAGAAAGGAAACAAAGTTTATGTATATAGGGGATGGAGGTAGTAGGGTGAGTAGGGCTATGGGAAAAAATGAGAATTAAGCTGTGTCATATACTGCTACAAATTCTCATTGTTGAGTGCAATCATGATGTGTATATGTAATGTACCAATAAAAATTTCAATTAAAAAAAATTAAATTAACACTCAGGGTTGGGGTGAGGATTCTCTCACTCCTCATCACAGCCACCCCCACCTGCAGGACCAAGTTCCAACAGACAGCACTTCGATAACGCCACTCACTTGACCTCAGTCACATGTGCCCAGGGTTATCTAGAGTCGTGCTCTAGGATTAGTCAACGTTCAGGAACATGTCCTCTTTCTATGTAAGTCCTGAAAGTAAGCAGTCCTCTAGCAGACCTACAACAGTTGGGTATGTATGGTAAGCATTCAATACAGAGAATATATCTAATGTTTTGAAATCTTTCAAACAAACCACACAATAATGCATATTTTTGACCTTAAAAGTATGAAGGAATTATGCTCTTACAGTGGGGTTATTTTCATTTCCCTCTGAGGTCACTAGATTTATCTGGATATTAAGGGAATTAATTTTATTATTCAAAGTCCAACATTAAGATCCACAAAGAGAAAAGGCATACATCTTCATTTCTTACGCCGCTGGGTCCAAGGAGAGCTCAAACTGGAAACATTCTTCAAAGTTACAGTGCACATGAAGGCACCCTTGCATTCTAGCTAAAAGCAGGCTGCTCCTTATGTACTTGTAAATTTGGAGATTCCTACCTTCGGAGCCAGCATTTCCATCTGTACCGGTTTCACAGAAGCGGTAGGTTTCAGTTGTTTGGTGCCATTTGTTGCTCTGGTGGGGTGAACTGGCACTCTAGTGTTCTGAGCTTTCTAGGAGGAAAAAGAAACTCAGATAGGGCAAGACGGCCAGCATTGTCCTCCGTACTGTACCAAATCACCCTCTCACATATATCCAGCCCCAGGATTGTTACCTTAGTGACTTGGGCTCCTCGGGTCGTAACTCTATTCCCAATTTCTTCTAAGACTGCACGCCTAATAGTCACATGACTCTTAGCTTTAGAATTAACTCCTGTATCAATATTCTCCAAATCATTGGACACCTGGGAAAATAAAAGTTGATAAAGCAAAAAGACAAATTAAAATATCTAACATCAAATTCTCAAATTCAGAAAGGCTTTAGGAGCCGGAAGGGTGGTGCATGCCTGTAATCTTTTACAAATATAGCTTTAAAAAGTGAGCTTGACACCTGTAATGCTAGTGCTTTGGAAGGCTGAAAAAAAGATGATCCCTAGTTCCAGCGTAGCCTGGGAAATTTAGTGGCTTAATGAAACTGTCTCAAAATAAAATACAAAAAGGCCCCAAGATATAAATCAATGCAAAGGCCCCATAGAAAAGACCCTTACATTAAGGAACTTAGAAATGGTTTTCTTGAATAGTTTAGAAATGGTTTTCTTGAATAGTTATAGCTATTATATCATTAGAAAAGACTGGAATTGTACAGAGGAAATGCCATTTGACTTATCTGACTTTAAGTAGCTTTAACCAAGATATACTTAAAAACTGGCTAGCAAAGGCAAATTATACCAAAAGAATTTATTAGAGATGATTAACATTTTATGAGAAAAAAAATGACATGCCACAAGCCGGAGAATATTAAGAAACTCCAAACGGGGGCTTGAGAACTGGCGACGTTCCCGAAAAAAAAAATAATTTGGCTATTAAAAACTTCATAAGAGTATGAGAAAATGAAGATGTAAATGAGTCCTAGCATTGTATGTTATATACTGTGAAATAGAAAATGCTCAATGTAAAATAAGATGAAAGGGGACAATGTTGAGATTGTAACAAAAAAGTAAGGAAACAAATTTTATCTATATGGGGGGGTGGTAGGGTGGGTGGGGCTATGGGAAAAAAATGAGAATTAAGTTGTATCTTATAGTGGTACAAATCCCCATTATGGAGTGCAATCATGATGTGTATATTTAATGTACCAATAAAGATAATTTAAAAAAAAAAAAAACTTCATAAGATAAATTAGACAAAAATTACTTGCTAGGCGGACCTGGTGGCACATGCCTCCAATTCCAGAGGATTACCGTGAGTTGAAGGCTAGCCTGAGCTACACAGTGAGTTAAAGGGCAGCCTGAACTACCAGAAAGGCTCTGTCTCCACATAAAGCAAACATACATACATACATACATATAACTTTTAAAATTCCATACTTGTTAGTCTTGCATGTACAAGAGACTATGAATACGGATTGCACATATCAGTATTTAGGGTTAGGATGTCAAAATTCAGTGTTCCATTTTTCCAGTTATCAGTTGCCAATTTTAATAAAGGGTCTGAAAGTCCGATCCTAATGGGTTGAAGTCTGGTCATGTGACCAAGTTTAAATTCGTGGGGAAAGGAAAGTTGGCAGCTTTCAACTAGTGCTATAGCCAGGACAATGGAAGTCAGCTGTGTCAAGGCCTTGTAGTTTTCAGGAAAAGTAAATCATGTATAATTCAAGCCCACAGGTCAAATTCCAAAACTTCAATACCATTTTAACTTTTATAAAGATAGATCAATATGGACCATTTTTGCCTCAGTCTTCCAAATTACAAGCTTTTGACTGGGGAAATTCGTTTTTTGAGGAAATCAGGCCAAACGTGGCAAATGCGACTACAGCCATGGCTGTTAATTGATCGCACATGGAGAACACTTGGCCTCCCTATCGAATTGTCTCTCCAGCCCTCCGCCGCCCTGGCACCCTACACGCGTTGGAGGGCGAGAAGCTTCGGGAAAGGGGAAGAAATCCCTCCAGACCCGCCACCGTTCTCCCCAGCCGTACTCGATAGACACCCAGACACGGTCAGAGATATGGCCGGTCGGAGCCCGGCTGGAGGAAGGCGGGCGGGGCACTCACCGTCGGGCGTCGGAGTAGCGCCATGAGGGCTGGACCGCGGGGCCGGGACGCGGGAAAGGAGCGCTGGCTCCACAGCGCCGTTAGCTGCCCTCCGGCCACTCCTCCGGGTCTGCGGGGAATCGCTGCGGTTCCGGGATTCAAATGCCGCGCAGCTCGCGACCCATTGGGCGATCGCACGCCTAGCGCGAGATCCTCATTGGCCGCTCGGAAGGCCCTCCGCACGCTGATTGGCTGGGCGCCCTTAGATCTGGTTGGTCGTCGTAACAACCAGTTGAAGCTGTTTTTCTTCTTTTACCCAGACGTAAACAAAAATAGAGCCTCTCTTTGGGAGAGGCTCTGAATTTTGACAGGCCCTCAATGACCTGTCCTCCACACATTCATACCCAAAGGACAAAAGTGCAGTCTAAGGGAAACCCTAATGCCGGTTTAGGTTTTTTTTTTTTTTTTCTTCTTCTTCTTCAGTACAAGGTATTGAGCTCAGGGCCTTCGCACTTACATTCTAGGCCCTTTTTAATTTTTTGAAAGGCTTGCTAATTTTGCCCAGAATAGACTCGAATTTGCGATCCCTGTGCCTCTGCCTCTCAGAGCGCTGGGATCACAGGCGCGCAGTATCACATCCTGACCCTGCTTCCGGAAATGGCAGAAGAGTGGAGGCTAGGTTGGCCCTGGTGACCGTGAGACAGCTGGGTGGCTTAGGGCTTCAGCTTTAGGTAAGGCCTCAAACGTGTGCTTAAACACTGAGATTCCCAGGAGAGGAAAAACTTAAAGCGATTTGCATGGTTGCTGACCGATGTAAACTCTACTATATTCCCAACACCAGTACTGTACACTATACATCAGGGACAGTAAGTTTTCATCGAAAACGTGATCCTAAGACATGTTTAAGATTTTAAAATGATAAACACAGTGTAACCACAGCGCCACAGCCAAGGCGGCATGTGCTGCGGAGCTGCATCTGAGAATTTCAGCAGTCTTCAGCCCAGCTCACTTCTCCACTCTTAGGAAACAAGGAGACTTTAATAACTGGATTAAATGCTCCAATCCTTGCAGGCTGTAGGCGTCAAGAGATTTCCAATCTGGTGGAAGGCAGTGGGGAGGAGTTTCCTCTTACCCACGTAAAGGCCAGCCCTGTTCTCGTGCCTTCGTGAAAGGGGAGGGAAACGTGCTGTCCTAATTTGATTGTTCAAAGTCTTGCTATGTAGTTCTGGCTAGCCTTAAACTCGCCCTACTCCTTCGGCCTCAGGCTCCCGAGTGCTAGCATTACAGGGACTACCACACCTGGCCGTTTCATTTTTGAGACCAGGTCTTGCTGTTGACCAGGCTGAGATTCAAACTCCTGAAGTCAAGTGGGCGGGATTTCAGGAGCAAACCACCACAGCGGGGTGACAAATTAAGAATCTCACCTAGAAAAATCCTTATAGGGCTCTGTAGGAAGCACTCTAACAAAGATCGCGGTTTGCCTTACTTTACATTGGTGGGTTAGAAACAGCCAGTGCTGGGGCTGGGATTTTGCTCAATGGTTCCGGCGCCTGTCATGCAAGTGCAAGGACCTGGGTTCGATCCTCGGTCACCACATACCTATACTGGGTGTGGAGACTCACGCCCAGCAGCAACCAGTACCACAGACCACAGTGGCGGGCGTGGTGGCTCACGCCTGTAATCCCAGCACTCGGGAGGCAGAGGCAGGAGGATTGCTGATGTGACTTAAGTCTGAGCTCAGGGCCAGCCTGAACCACAAAGTGAGACCCTGTCTCAAAAAACCTTAAAAAAAAAAAAAAAAAAAAAAAAAACAGCCAGTGCTTTTATTCCGTATCTTCTATTAGCACTAGCCCAAGCTGAGCACCGCTAAAAGAGGAACGCATTACACCAGTGAGCTGGGCTGTGCATGTCCAGTCCGGTCAAATTCCACACCTATGAACACCGGTTTGTTATAAACTTGCCTAGGGCATTCCCAATACCAGCACTTGAGTAAGCCTTTCATTTCCTGATAGTCTTGTTATCCTCTTGGTATCAGTTAGGGCCTCATTTTTAAAAAACCACAACGTGCTAATGGGGGATTTATAATCATTTCCAAATTCTGAGTTTTCAATAACGTTTCCTGATTGATTTCAGGCACGGAAAAACTGTCATGTCCAGTGATGTCTTGGCTTTGGTTGTTTCCGTAAGGCATGAGAAAGTGTGATTATCAGATATGGAGCCGTGGACCAATCAGAGGTAATTGGTCAGGGCTGAAGCCAAAACCGTGGGATGTTCAGGCACAGAAGACTACATGTCCGGAGCAGGGTTTTAGCACAGGGGCAGGAGTCACTGTTCCAGATCTCTGGCTTTGCCTTTCTTTCATTTCGGTAGGCTGCAGGGACTCTCCCTTCTAATGGAAACAGTCAAAAGACAGTGCAACTTCTGAGAGCAGGTCAAAGGGCACTTTGGCTTCTTCTTGGCTGGCATGCATGCTTCCTGGATCACTCTGGGGGGAAGCAGTGACCCCATCATGAAGACACTCAGGCTGTTCTAAGGAACAACACAAGTGGCAAAGCAGTGAGACCTCGTGGCCAGGACCAGACAGGAAGAGGCTGCCTGTACACAGTCTTGCAATGAGCTCCTTAGATGCAGATCATCCAGATGACCCCAGTTTCGACTATGGTCCAGACCAAAAACTGCAGACTCCCAGAAACACTAACCAACAAACTCGGCTGTTCCTGGACCCTGGATCCACAGAAACCCCAATGGCTTGTGTTTAAGTGGCTGCTTTTGAGTTACACAGCAGTGTTTACTTCAAAGCAAACAATTACATAAAATTTTGGAAAATATGTGCTGTGATGGTCTAAGAAGACAGGTATATTGTAATCACTTATGTTTTGAGCTAATACTAATAGTGTAGTGGTCTAGATGTAAATCAATACAAAGCATTCTTCATTCCTTTTTAAAGGCAGTTTGGAACGCACTGTACAGGAGACTTATAGGTGTCTTATAATTCTCTCATCAAAGACCCTTCTCATACGAAGCCCCTTAAGAACCTAGAGACCAGCATCCCTAGCATAGTAAGTCTGGGTTGTCCCTTGATAGAAAAATCCAATATATTACAAGAAGGATCATCCCTGAAATGCCAAGCTGGAAATGTGACTATTTTAACTTGTACTTCCAACTAGACAGAACAGAATTTATACTTCACCTAGGGTCCCACTCTCACATACCAAGAGTATGACAACTTTAAGGAAAACTGTCCAGAGCTCAAAATAAAAATTAGTATTAAGTCTAATCCATTCTGCAGTGAGGATAGAGGATTCAGATTAGCAACTGGGCTAAGGCAAGCTCTTTCAGGAAATCCACACCACTCACGTGCTGTTGGGGTTAATCGCCCCCAAGCACGTACGGACACAGCTGAAATACATAAAGGCAGTTCAGCGCATGTGAGTGCGTGCGTGCGTGTATGTGCACGCACGCACGCACAAACACACGCACACGCACACACGTTTAACCCCAAACAAGATTTCAATAAGGAGAAAAGAGGAGGAAGAAAGCATTTGGAATCTTTTAACTCTGTAGAAAATGACAACTTCCCCCTGGGTACAGAGAGGATTGTTTCTTCTTAAGTGATCATCATTCACTGGAGCTGAATACGAGACACATATGTGTGGCAAACGCCGGACTATGGTTCACACCTTGTAGCACTACCTTGTAGCACTACTCTCCTCCAAGGCAACAGAAGGGGAGGAGGGACATAACATACACAGCATGACTAAACCTTTGGTTTACTTTGTGCAAAAGCCTTTATATTCATTAGCTCATTTACTACTAACAGCAACACTAAGAGGCAGTTTTTATTTCTATTTTATAGGTGAAAAACTTTAAGTTCAGAAAGATTACATTGTTCAAAACTGAGCAGGCATTGCGGTAACATGCCTGTAATCCCAGAACTGGGGAGGCACTGAGGAAGATCAGTATGAGTTCCAGGCCAGCCTGAGCTACACAGACCCTCTGTCAAAAAAAACCGGAAACACTCAAACGTTTTTTTTTTTTTTTAAAAAGGTGTTCAAAATTACACAAGTCAAAACCCAAATCTAACTGGTTCCAACATCCATATTATTTCCATTATTCCAAAAAATCACATGCAGCCTGTGAATAAGGAAGTACAAGAGAAGAGATTGTCTCCGGTTTGGCAATGACAGAATATAATTGGTCACATTTATTTTTCCTAGAACAATTTTCATTGTTTTGAATGTTTTTTTCTTTCACAGAGTTAGGGATCAAATCCAGGGCCTTGAACATGCTAAGCAAGCACTCTTTTAACTGAGCTACAACCCTAGTCTTGAATATAATTTTTAATTAAAGAAAATGATTAAAATATATGATACAAAGTACAACTTTAACTTTGATTTTCCCAGTAATGTGACATGAAGTTTTCAATGAACAAAAACTTGGACTGGGGATTTATCTCAATGGCATACCTGCCTTGGAAGTGCAAAGTCCTGCATTTGATCCCCAGTATTGGGAAAAAATAAAAAAATAAAAAAGCAAAAATGTACTGTATACCCAGAGGTTAAATGAGAAGTTAGATGTGTCTTCTATAGATTAAATTTTCCCATTTATGGAACAAAAAATAATGAAATGTTCTCAAGAGTCTGTATTTTACTTTCAGTGTTTGAACTAGTTACTAGTAATTTTTAAACAGAACTTGTTTCCTCTATGTCAGCTGTTATGGTTCAAATAATAAAAACCAGCAAAAATAAAAATAATAAATTAATAAATTTAAATAATAAAAGCAGCAAAAATCAAATCACTAGAGTGAGAGAAAAGCTTCCAATACTAGTCATCACTTGCAACAATACTGAAAATAAAGGTTTATTGACAAAAGAGCCTTAGTCTTTAGATTTGGAGACCTTTCAGTGAAATACACATTTTGACATAAGATGCAGTAGGAGATGGAAGACAACAAAACAAAGCAGACAAAGTGACAAGGCTCAAAAACATCTTTATACTTAGTTATCCCATTTTCCTGTAGTTAGCAGCAGCAGTGTTAATAGGTTCCTGCACTGATAATTCACACTTATGCCATAAACACTTGCTTTAAATAAAACCTAAAGTAACTAGAAACTTTACCTACACTAACAAAAATCACTGGCAATTACAAAACAAGACAATGGTTGTGATACATTTGAATCTCATGTTAAGTGTAAAATTCAGGAATTGTTCTGTGCTTTTCTTGTTTTGGGGAATGTCAAGAGGACCACACCGTACAGACTACTCCCCAGATTACTTATATCATCAATCCCCTGGCAAGGACCCTGGTTTTCCAGGTGGCGATCTTACATCTACAAAGGCTGTTCCAAGGAAGACAGGACTCACTTTTTCCTCTGTAAACAAGAGGACGCAAGTAATTCTCTTCCTCTTCGGCTCTCAACCTCTTGCAGCTGAAGCTTATTGTCAAGTACACCTTTTTCTTCAGTGGTAGTACTGGAGAAATGAACTCAGTATTTCACTTCACATGTGTGTGGGCAAGTACTCTAGCAATGACAACAAACTTGAGATCCTCCTCTTCCAAGTAGCTGGGCTTAGAGGCAGATGCCACCACTCTAGTTCAAATATACGTTTGCTTCTTTATTTTGGTACCAGAGATCGAATTAGTGACCTTGCACTTGGCAAGACAGGCACTGGAACCACTGAGCTACATCTCCGGCCCTAGCTCAAGTACGTTTTTTAAAAAATGTTATTTTAGGGCTGGGGACATAGTTTAGCGGCACCACACCTGCCTGGCAAGCACAAAGTCCTAAATTCAATCCTTCATACCACCAAACAGAAAAGAGTTATTTTATATCCCAAATGCTTCCTCCATCCCACATCCTGGATCTGCAAAAACAGTATGTTAAAGCACGCTGACACTGACAATTACTATTGTATAATGACTACTAATATAAAAAAGGCATAATATTGAATATAAACACTGCATTTTGCAAATATCAGTTTCCATGAAATCTGTTTAACTTCAAATTGTTTAATGTAAACTAATTTATAAAAACTGATTATGAAACACAAAGACAATAGAAATATAAGTTATTTATTAATCAATCCACTTACAAAGCAGGTGGCTTAATGCAAGCTTATTGACATCTCCACATCTGATCCATGAGAACATGTCTTCCACATACAGACAGCGAAATTACTGACTGGATGTATTTGCAATCTGGAGCATATTAAGCATATTTAAATCAATAAAATTAGGCTATCCTGTATATGAAAGTATCTCGATAATATGCATCCTGAAGTGGATTAAAACTTCCTCCAAAGGAGAAATGTTAGTATGTTAACTTAACTTTATACTCTATATTATGCAGTATATCTTAACTATAGAAATTAAAAATTTTAAATCAGTGATCGACTCTTGGTAATGTATGAAGTGGGGTCTATAACCATAGCAACAGTAGTTGACAGTATGATTTGTGCCTCACAGTATCTGCAGATTTACTGTTTTCAAGTTTAGAGAGAAATAAAACAAGAGACATGTAGATTCAGCTGATTTTATTTAGCTTTAAACTAATAAAAATCCCTTATAAGTACTCCTGGGACCTTCAGATGCTCTATGAAATGCACAGATACCTGCCAACAACTGAAATTCTAAATCTTGGCTGAAAAGGTTTACAAAATTAACATAAGCAGATATCATCACTATTCGTGCTTAGCAGATGACTGCACAAAATTCTACATGTCTTTTTCAATTTCCCTAAAATTTTGTTAAATCTGCAAGTATGTACAATTCAGCTCATTGAAATTAATATTTAGTGTTCATCAAAGCTGTTTCACAGCAGCAAAAACTGAACCAGGGAAATAAAATTCTAAATGATGTAGAAAAAGATAAATACAATCAGAACAGCAGTCTAAATTTATGGTATCAATATTCAACTCCATCTGCACTTGCTGGAAGGAAAATGATACACCAAGAAAATTTATATTGATCACTCTGGTGATGTGTGTACCACCTGCATCTGACTGAATAGGGGTTGTGTTCTGTTCCCAGTATTAGGATGGTAGTCAACTCAGAATTCCATGTTGTAAATATACAGCAGCCATTTGTCCTAGTTAAGGAATGTCTTAATACACAATATTATCATTTTCTAGAGGATCTTTATACATTAAACTAAAGTACATGATTGATTAAATTAAAGATTAGTAATGGATAAAAAAATGCATAATTCTCAAGGCTTGGTACTATGTAAAAAACATAAAGACCACAAAAATCCTACTTACTAAAGCAGCTAATCTTGCCTGCAAGTTTAGGGTCTCAAGCCCATAACATGTGCAAAGAAATGCAATACAAGGAACCATGCAAAAATACAGTAAAATGATACAAGAAAAATGTCAAATCTAGAAAAAAAAAAAAGCTTTTATAAATACATCAAAATCAAAATCAACCGTATACATAAATTGTAGATCTAGCATTAGTTGTACCATATAGCAGAGCCAGCACTCTTAGTTCGATGCTTTCAAATCTGCGCAGGTAGGTCATGCCATCTTTGGTTGACTGCAGTACCAGAAGGATGGGACAAGAGGGAGGCAAGAGTTCAGAAACAAGGTGTCAACTTTCACTTGGCAGCTGAGCCTCAATGTCCACTCTGCATATGGGGCACTTCTTGTTGGTTATCAGCCACTGGTCAACACATACTTGGTGGAAAAGGTGCATACATGGAAGGCGCCTGTCATGATCAAAACAAAGAGCAAAAACTATCTTATGACAAATGCGTGTCACATTTATTTTTAAGTAAATATACATGCAACAATTCAATAGTGCTGTGAAGTAACCAGGTGACTTTCTGATGTAAAAAAAATAAAACCTAATGAAAGTTACCACATATATTAGTTAGCACTCTGAGCAGTATGATGTACAAGGAACCAAGATAACTGTCAAAGCTATGAAAACAAATTATACAAAAATCTCAATTATAAACATAAGAATGGCACTGGCAATTATTCCAGTTTTTTCCCTAATACTTTAAAAATATGGTGGTAGCTAAAAAGAGGGGTTCCATAGTATTATTAATACTAATAAAAGCATTTTATATTTATAAATCTTTACTGGAAGTAAGTTGTTCACAGAACTTTATTCTCTGGAATGGCAGATAATATTTTATTGTCTTTTTTCTCTATTCGCAAGCTGACCAGGTATGACAAAGGTCTCCTTATTAATTATGGCAACAATATTACTACATAGTTGTGCTATATATTTCACACAGGACTGTTTCATATGGCTTTATCTCACATAAAAAACAATTACTTAAAGATTATCCAAAGAAAACATCTACAATATGTATTAGATTTGCATAATAACATTTTCTAGATCATAAAATCTTGCCCCTTCTCTTCCTCACTCTGAAACAGTATTTCACGCAGCTGTCCAAGCTGGCCTTGAGCTTGCAATTCTCATGCCTCACTGGACTTACAGGAATGCACCACAACACCCCATTTTAATCTCTCTCACCTTATGGAGAATGTATTACTGTAACTGTCTAATGTCTCCAACGCCTTCAAAGTTCTCATTTCTATAAGATTTACAGAAATCAATTTTGATTACAAAATTTTCCTGGCCAACTGCTGGTATGATCCTTGAAGAGGAAATGTATTTTCCACTCCTTCCACTTTTGTTGTTAATACAGAGATGTTCATGTTTCTTTCTTTCACTCACTATACAAAGCCAGGCATAGCTAAGAGGATAGATCAGCAGTAAACACTATTTGGTTTCCAGTTTACTTTCAAATAAAATTCCCATACAGTCCTGAGAATGGAATGTAGGTAATTAGAATCTAGTTACCTCACATCTTCACCTTCCTCTAAAATAGACAAGCAGATCGTACATTTCTCCTCTGTGTCTTCCTCAGTTGCTTCTTCCCCATCTTGTTTGCAGTGCAGTTTCCTCTGTGAGAACCAATCAGTTGTTACCTTATTAGCAGAGATGACATTGAACAACTGAGTAAAGTCTGCATTTATTTAAAAAAACAAAAACAAAACAAACAGAGCAAAACCATACATTCACATACAACTTACTTCCCAGGTAAAACTCACAAATTTAAGGATGAATTAAGTGACTATAAAGTATTCAATTAAATACTGAGCATCAAAAGCAAAATCACTAGTTTAAAGAATTATTAATCTAATAATCACTAGATTATATACCATATAAACTATTTCAGTGCTATCCTGAGCATACCTAATGAAATTTTATTTTACTAGTGAATATTTGTATTCTTCAAAAAAACTTAAGGACTATAAGACTTTATTATTATTCCTTGCATAGTATAAAGTATTATTTGATCTTTGTTATAAAAAAAACTTATTAAACATGCCTACCCTCTAATTTCTAGATAAATAGCTAGAGAAAAGACAGAGTACAAAAGTAATACAGACCAACACAATGTCCATTAAAGTAAACAGCTACTTTAAAAAAAACTACAGTAATGGCATATGATGGCATTCTGTATAAACTATTAAAAAGAACATAGGTAATCTCTATATGAATGCTGATAGAGAATCAAGCAGTAATATGTACAACTGTGTCTATCATCCCTCTTTGTGTTTTTATAAGCAGAAAAGAAATTACATATACATTTGCATACTATAAAATGCACAAAAATCTCTAGAAAAATACAAAAGAAATATTTATACTTTTGCTTCTGGGAAATAAAATGAGAACATAAAGGGTAAGAAATTTTTAATATTGATTTTTATAATTAACAACATTTTTCAGCATATATTTGTCTTGCTTTAATTAAAAATAATGTCATTACTGGATTTCATAAATTCAGTCTATATACCATACTTTATGCATCTCAATAGTACTATAGAAATTTGAAGAATTCTTACCTTTTTGTATTTATGTGGATATGTACATCTTTCAATTGTCCCCTGGGATGCTCCACGATTGACATTTCCTAATCTTTCCTCCAAATGAATTAGCTCCTAAAAGTAAAGAACTAGTATTAAAAGCCAGTATTTTATAGGGGGCTGGGTATGATCAAATGATATAAGCCTGTATGAAAATGACAGAAAGAAATTCAGTATTTTGTAAAATTAATATGCACTAAAAGTATATAAAGCCACTATTTAAATACTAACTATTCTTTGAACAGTGTTATCAATCTTTCAATCTTTCTTTCTTTCTTCTTTTTTTTTAGACAGGGTCTCCCATTTTTGTAATTCAGGCTGGCCCTGAGCTCAGCCTTGAACTCACAGCATTCCTCCTGCCTCTGTCTCCCAAGTACTGGAATTACAGGCATGAGCCACCTCAACCAGCACTGTGGTATGTGGTATGTGATATGTGGTATGTGGTACTGACTGCTGATGGGTGTGGGTCTCCACACCCAGCACTGTTGTATGTGGTTAATGGGGATCAAACTAAAGCCATTGCACTTGCAAGGCAGGTGCCGGAACCACTGAGCTAAATCCACAGCCCTAGTGTTATCAATCTTTTCAAAGCAGAAACATCTACATTTACTTACTTATAATAATATTCTGTTCAGGGCCGGGGATATAGCTCAGTGGTTCCGGCGCCTGTCTTGCATGCGCAAGGACCCAGGTTCAATCCCCGGTAACCACATAACAATACTGGTTGTGGAGACTCACCCCAGAGGCAACCAATACCACACACCAGTGCCGGGCGTGGTGGCTCACGCCTGTAATCCCAACACTTGGGAGGCAGAGGCAGGAGGATTGCTGTGATGTGAGTTTGAGGCTGAGCTCAGGGCCAGCCTGAACCACAAAGCGAGACCATGTCTCAAAAAAACCTTAAAAAAAAAAAAAATTCTGTTCAAAAACACACATTTATCTGGCTGTGGTGGCATATGCCTGTAAATCAGCACTCAAAAGGCTGAGGCAGGAGGACTGCCATGAGTTCGAGGCCAGTCTGCATGACAGTGAGTTCAAGGGTAGGCTGAGCTATATAGCTAGACTCGGTCTCCCAAAGGGGGGAAAGTGTTTACAAATGAGAAGATAAATGATTGTCTGTAGAATTTTTCTTAGACTATAGGATATAATAAGGAAAATGATTGCTTATATAATTTTCCCCAGAGAACTAAGGTGATATTGCAGTTATCCAAAGAAACTAGATTACCACACAGTACTATGTAAGTCTCTACATTCTGAGTGTGGTAGATGAATCATCCCATTATTAAACAATACTTCTAAACCACATCAACTTCTACTTTCCAATTGACATGATGAGATACAACAAAACTTTAAATAATACATAAATGATTTATCTTGAAAAGTCAAACAAGAGGATATTCAGTTACAAAGTGAATTACATATTTCTGTTTCTCTAAATATTAAGCTTGGTCAAAAGCATTAGGTTTTCTCCCTATATTTAAGGGCATAATTCTTCTTTATTCTTTTCTATCAGATATTTTATCAGATCTTCTTTAAACACTTGGGCAACTTTTGACTCTAAAATGAGTATTATTTATAAACCCCAGTAACAGTATTAGAAAAGCAGACATTGTTCTGCTTTCTGATACCAAGCCCCTGCATCCCTGGTGAACTGTAACTACAACTGGTATACTTTAGATACTTCTTCTGTAGTAAAGAGACCACGCAATTATCTTCTTTTATTTCACTACATACCTCAAAATTGCCCCTAAAAGGACCTCTGAATGATGTTCCATCGAGGCCTGATGAAATGTAACGAATGTGAGGATAGCCTGCCATGTCAGGAACCTATTTTAATAGAGGAGATAAGCTAATCAGTTAAAGATAGATTTGATTTTTACTGTTAATACTGTATAATTTAAATACTCAATGTTCTTTATTCAATACATAAAATTCAACTTCAGTGAGGATACTTAATTCCAACTAAACATTCTAGAGCAGGGTTAGGATCCTCTTAAAATCTTTTCTTCCGGGCCGGGGATATAGCTCAGTGATTCTGGCGCCTGTCTTGCAAGCGCATGGACCCGGGTTCGATCCCCGGTAACCACATAACAATACTGGGCATGGAGACTCACGCCCAGCAGCAACCAGTACCACATACCACAGTGTCAAGCGTGGTGGCTCACGCATGTAATCCCAGCACTTGGGAGGCAGAGGCAGGAGGATTGCTGTGATGTGAGTTGAAGGCTGAGCTCGGGACCAGCCTGAACCACAAAGTGAGACCCTGTCTCAAAAAACCTTTTAAAAAAAAAAATCTTTTCTTCCACAAGTGCTGAGTGAAGGGAGGTACTGAGCACGCTAAGCAAGCACTCTATCACTGCACTACCTCCTTTATTCTTTTTATTATCATTTTGAGAGTCTTGCTAAATTGCCTAGGTAGCCTCAAATAGAGTATCCTTCAGTCTCAGCTTCACAAGAACCTGGGGGGTTATATTTTGCTCTTGAAAAATACTTTTAAGTAAAAGAAATATAAGAAAAAGTAATGTTTCCATGAGATAAGTCCCTCCTACTTGATTTATATTGCATGAAGAATTCTATACACAGCAAGTACACATGCCATACAGGCCAGGTATGTAGCAGGTAGGGGCAGGAAAATCGCTCAAGCCCACAAGTTCAAGGCTGGCCTGGGAAACATAGCAAGTCTCCATCTCAAAAATGAAAAGATGATGATGATGATGATGATGATGATGATGATGATGATGATGATGATAGAAATGTATGTAGAAAACATCCAAACTTAAGCCTGATAGCAGTATAAACTTGAACAGAGCAAAATTTTCCTACAACCTTGTCAAATCAAGCACAGTGGTGCCTGCCTATATTCCTGGCACTCCGGGGGCAGGAGGATCCACCTGGGCAATTTACTGTGAGAACCTACTCTAAAATACAAAGTTGGGGACACAGCCCAGCCAAAGCTGAATTACAAAACAAAACTAAGAAACAAAAGAAAGAGAGAGAAGAGAGAGGGAAGGAAGGAGGACCAGAAGGAAGAAAACTTTGGCAACTTTAGAAAGCTCTGCTAAACAGTATTAAACTCTCCAAATTTGAAGGCCAAATCAAAAACTGAGCATCTGAAATGAACAAACATTTCTCAGATGAGAAAGTGCAAATAGCCTATAAATATATGAAAAAGTGATCAACATTACTGGTCATTTAAGAAATGCAAATGAAAACTCTTGAAATTCCACCTCACATCAGAAAGAACAGGTATTGTCAAGAAATCAATCAGTACGAGATGCTAATGAAGGTGGACATGGTGTCACATGCCAATAATCCCAGCACTTAGGAGCCTGAGATAGAAGGATCACAAGTTTGAAGCCAGCCTGGGCTACATAGTTCAAGGTCAACCTGAATGCAGTGTTGTTTCAAAACAACAAAAAAGCAAATGTTGCTGAGGCTGTGTGCAAAAAGGAACTCTTCTCCATTACTAATGGAAATGTAAACTGGTACAACCACTAGGAAAATCAAAATGGAGACTCAAAAAAAAACAACTAACAAAAAACAAAAAAAAAAACTCAAAAAAACTAAAAAAACCACAACCATTTGACCCAGCTATTCACCTCATAGGTATTTTCCCTAAACAGTTAAAAGCATCGTACTATACTAACTTACCTATGATGTTACAGCAACACAATTTATAATACCTAATTCTTGGAAACAGCCCATATACTCATCAACACATGAATGGATAAAGAAAATGTGGAGTTTATATACAATGGAGTATACTAGTCTACCATAAAAAATAACCTCGAATCACTTATAGGAAAATGGATATAACTCAAGACCATAATCTTTATTTTTTTTATTTTTTTATTTTTTTTTTTTGAGACAGGGTCTCACTTTGTAGTTTAGGCTAGCCCTGAGTTCAGCCTCAAACTCACATTACAGCAATCCTCCTGCCTCTGCCTCCCAAGTGCTGGGATTATAGGCGTGAGCCACCACGCCCACACTGTGGTATGTGGTACTGGTTGTTGCTGGGCATGAGTCTCCACGCCCAGTATAATATGTGGTTACCATGGTTCAAACCCAGGTCCTTGTGCTTGCAAGATAGGCACCAGAACCACTGAGCCAAATCCCCGGACCTTCAAGATCATAATCTTAATAAAATAGACACAACAAGTTTAAATACTCTTGTGAGAAAAACAAAGGGTTAAAAAGGAGCATAATGGAGGATAGATATTGAGAACTAGGAAGAACATGTTTGAACAAGGGAAGGGGAACAAGGGAGGAGCAAAAGAAAGGAAAAGAAAGGGGGGAAAGAGTAGAGGGAAAAAAGGAAATAAAAAGCTGACTGTATTAGGAAAAGACATTAGGAGAGAGACCACTGGAATTCTAGCTCTAAAATTAAGTCTCCAGCATTATTTTGTTGTTCTTGTTGTTTATTAAGACAGGGTGTTACTATGTAGTTGAGAGTGGTCTTGAACCACAATGTAGCCCAGGCTCGCCTTGAGTTTACAGCAATCCTCTGCCTCAGTCTCATCAACACTCAGAAGCATGGGCCAACACACTCAGCACAATGATCATAACTCTATGACATTAACTTTCTCAATTTTTTGAACCAGTTCCCAGAATCATTTGTTTGAGGTAGATATTCTTATCTATATCACCTTAAATACTATAAATACTATACTATAAATACTATAAATGCATTATCATTCTACTTCACTCTTGTCCTTTATGTATTTTCCCTCAAAATCTAATCCTTTCTTAGATTCATTAGTATTATATACACAATTGCCAGACCACAAATCTATCTTTAACCTAGATATCTATGTAAGTCCAGATCATATACTTTCCTACTAAACATTCAACCTAACATAGTATCTCAGATTCATTATATCCAAAACCAAACTAACCCTTTTTTCAAACCATCAATGTTCTCCCACATACCAGGTAGTATTAGTACACCCAAGCCAGAAATAAGAGTCATCCTAAATGACCTAGAGACAAGACACCAGCTTACAAACAGTTCCTGAGTCCCTCACTGTATTACAAACACCAACAAAAAGAGGCATTTGCTGATGGCAAATTAACAAATGTGTTCCACTGATTTTATGTCAACTGCCATTTCTTTTAGTTGGGAATTTACCACTTCTATACTGTCCAAACCAGTTTCCTCCTTCTTGTCTTTACATTTATTGTTTTCACATAGCTAAGCAGGTGTAGCCTTTCTACTTACAATCTCACCAATTCACTCTACAAGCATAAATATAATCAGGACATCCTTCCTTCAATGGCACTTAAGTTTATTTCTTGGCACAGCAGCTTTCCTTCTTTCTCTTCTACTTTAGAGATACTGAGGATAAAACTGGAAGTCTCATAAATGCAAGGCTGGTGCTCCACCACGCCACCATCCCTTAGCCTGTAACTCTCTTTCTTATTCCTGCCTAACCCTCAGCCCTGAGACCTAGACACAAGACACCAGCTTACAAACAGTTCCTGAGTCCCTCACTGTATTACACACACCAACACAAAGAGGCATTTGCTGGGCTGGGGATATAGCTCAGTGGTTCCTGCGCGTGTCTTGCAAGCGCAAGGACCCAGGTTCGATCCCCGGTAACCACATACCATACTGGGCGTGGAGACTCACGCCCAGCAGCAATCAGTACCACATACCACAGTGCAGCGCATGGTGGCTCACGCCTGTAATCCCAGCACTTGGGAGGCAGAGGCAGGAGGATTGCTGTGATGGGAGTTTGAGGCTGAGCTCAGGGCCAGCCTGAACTACAAAGCGAGACCCTGTCTCAAAAAAACCTTAATAAAAAAAAAAAAAAAGAGGCATTTGCTGATGGCAAATTAACTAAAGCACAAGTCCCAGTGACAGGAGTTCATGTTATCTTAGTACAAAGGAAAAAAATCTTTTTCTAACCATCTTTTACATTAAAAATACATTTTATGACAAAATCACAAGCAGATTTTAAAACATCTAATATCTTTTATAGCAGTATTTTCACCTAAAGAGTTACTCTCAAATTTAATTAAAACTGTAACAACTAATACATTAAAACATAATTTAATATTTTTTTTAACTTAGAAAAGGAAGATTACTTTTGGAAGAACATGTCAGTACTTGGACATTTTCCACGTTACCATTAGAGGCAGTGCTCCTAGCTGCAGGTGGTGGAGCCGAGGTGGTGCATGGTAATGGCCCAGGTGCAAGGCACCAGGTGTGTAGGTGGCAGGAGTCACTCCAGCTTCGATGCCCAGCTCCCTAACAAAGGAGGACAATGGTTTAACTCTTAACGCCTGCACAGTCTCATTCACACATTTGCATCTTTAAAAGTAATTTTAATCCAAAATGATTCTACTAATACTTAAACTTAGTTTTGAGACCACAATCAGCAAAGCATTTGTTCTCAATGTCACACTTCACAAAGTGAGGAAACAGACTGACAAGATCCGAAGGTCCCTTCCAATCCATGAGCCTGATTCTACTTAACAAACACACAGTCTTTCACTTTTCTGGTTTATCAGAATGTTACAGATGCTCCTGGGCTTTTGTTTGCTGGCATTGTCTCTGAGCTCACAGCTATTATCAAAAATAATTAGTATCGCAAACCCTTCTATACCTTACAAAGCAAGGATAAACAAAATTTTAGAAAGGGTAAAATTACTATATGGTAAACCTTCATTTATCCGTTCCAATTTTATGTTTTGCCTCAAAAGTCCCTGTCAACCAAGATCCTACATATAACGGATTCAGAAAAAATTAATGCCAATCTACTTCCATTCCTCTAGGGAAGAACTTAAGCCTGGCTGGGTTTCTTTGTCAACAGCAGAATTTAGAGGTGGTGGAGCAAATTAGGACTAAGTTCTGATGTTCCACTGCATAAAATAATGTCGACAGTGAATAATGATGTATGGTATGTTTTCAAGTAGCTAAACAGAGGACTCTGACAGCTCTAATCCTACCACTTGGGAGGCTGAGGTAGCACTTCAAGGTTAGCCCAGGCTATGTAGCGAATTCAAGACCACCCTAAACTACATAGAGATGCTAACTCAAAAAATCAAATCAGCAGAAGAGACTTGCTTACCAGAAAAGCAGTGCTGAGCAGCTTGCTTTAATAACTCCACAATACACATATATACCAAAATACCACACACCATATCATAAATACATGAATCCAAACTGTCAATGAAATAAACAAAAACCCTCTACTCCTGCTTAAGGTAGATCCTGCCCCAGAACTGAAGATACCCTTGTTCCCTCTCCAGACTTCTGCTTACTCAGGGGCAGTACCTCACACTAACCGGAGCAGTTTGCTTTTCAAATCAGCCTCCTTCACAGAACTCCACTACAACTACTGATTCCCAGAAGTTTTACTAGAAACTGCTAAGACAGATTTAGAATAAGCAAAATACTGACCAGGCAGATCTCTCAGGAGCCTGTCGAGGATGAGAGGACATAGTCTGAGGCACATGAATATGATGCCCATGACCATAGTTAGGGTGCATCCTGTGAGGGTGGGGTGGGGGGCGTTCATGTGCCCGCCTGGAAACACAGAACATAAAAAGACCACTGGAAATAATTGAATAATTGGTTATTTCTTAATGTACAAAATTCTAGTGTTAGTATTATGAATATCTATAGATTAGTTCTACCAATAAACTATACATACAAAGTTACTTAATAATTATTAAGAAATCATAATCTCATTCTCAAATTCTTAGTCATTTATTTTAATGCCTCTAAAACAAATACCCAGGAAAAAGCCAGTTTCAACACTATCTTGTAACTTTATTTATAGCAGGTGCTTTAATTAAGATAAAACTGGGCAGAAATAAAATTAAGTTAATTCAGACCTTATCTGAAAATAAAATGGGCTGGGAATATATCTCAGTGCAAGAGCCCCGTGTTCAATTCCCAGCACTCAGTACAGACAGACAGGCACACAGACATACAGATCAAACTCTTCTATTAGTTTCTAACACATTTGTCAATTTTACATTTAATGAGCTAAAACTATTCTCTAGCTACCCAAGACTATAACTAAGTTGGCAACCTGTTGTTTTTATTCCCTTCTGGTACTAGGGAATGAACTAGGCCCTTATGCACGCTAGGCAAGTGCTCTAACACTGATATACATGCCTAACATTTTTAAAAATTTGAGGCAGAGTCTCATTAAGCTCACTGACTTGGCCTCAAACTTACAAGCTTCCAGCTTCTAGGAATCACAGAGATTACAAGTGTGCAATGACTGGCCACTTTCTATATAAAGTTGATATTAGAATGGAAGGAAGCTGTGCTTGGTAGCACACACCTATAATCCCAAAACCCAAGACGCTGAAGCATGAGATCTCCATGAGTTCAAGGAGTCCCTATCTTGAAAGAGAGAGACAGAGAGGGAGAAGAATGAGGGGAAGGGGGAGGGGAAAAGGGAGATGACCCTGAGTACATGCTCAAGGTCACAAGTTTGATGCCAAGTACACGCATACGTACACACACCATGGAACTAAAGGAAGAATTTACACAAATGCCAGGCCATTAATTAGAACAAGAACTTGTAAGTATTTTATCAAAGGCTCAAACAGTAAATTTTTAGCTATTCCAAGAATACTATCATTGCTCCAACGACTCAGCCTGTCATGTGAGAGCAGCCACAAAACTTCTACAAGACACAGGCAGTCAGAAGTTGACAAAATCTGCTGCACTGGAATCTGAAAGTAGAACCTGTCAGTTGTGCTGGCAAAGGCCTGTGATCCCAGCATTCAGGAGGCTAAGGCAAGAGGATTGCACTATTTGAGGCCAGCCTGGACTGCACAGTGAATTCACAGCAAGTCTGAACTACATACAAGACCTTGTCTCAAAGCAACCAAAATAAAAAGTGATAATTTCTGAGCTGGGGATGTAGCCTGGAGAAGAGCTCTTGCCTAGCATGTAGGAGCCCCACAAAACACAGACTCTCCTAATGAACTGTGGCCTAAGTAACACAGTTCTCTCATTTCTACAGATCTCATCAATTAACAAGCAACACAGTGAGCACAGCATTCCTCATGAAAACAAGAAGCGTACGTTGGGTGCTGCATCATCCTCCGCCTCTGGCCCTCGATCCTCTGCATGACCTCGTGAGGGTGCAGTCTCTGTGCAGGAGGCGCCGTGGCTGGGAGGTGGTGTGAGACGGGCTGGTGTGTGGGAGGCAAGTGCTGTGGGACTGGCGCTCCCGAGCCAGCCAGGTGAGTGGGTGGTGGTGGGGCCACAGGATGAGATGCTGCGTGAGAAGACATCTGAGAATGGAAGGCGTGCACGGGATGAGGGATGACGTAATCCACCTGGGGTGGAGGCTGAGTCTGCGGAGGGGGGTTTCCGTGAGAGTGGGGGCAGGTGGAAGCTTGGTGGTGAAGTGGCCTAGTCAGAGCAGCATCTGTAAGATAAGGATTTCAGGTATATCACACAGACACCATGCATTGAGCCCACATGACTCTTACACAGACATACTCTGTACTGGGATCTGCTCTAGCAGCCTGCATCTTAGTGCAGTAATCTTGGTTCATTTCTTCGTGCCAGCACATACAGTTTGACTTCAGTTTTACAACATGTCTCTAACAAAACTCGATTCAGACATCCTACCTTCACCCTCCACTAACACCCCAGCTCTTCAACAAAGAGTACAGCATGGCCCAGGCCTTTTGAAGTAGAGGTCACAGTACTGACTTGGAAGCTCAGTGCTCTTAACACATCAGTCTCACTTATAGGTTATCCTACAGGCAAGACTCAAACAACCACAATGTCCATGCTTGTCCCCAGGGGGTTCATGTAGGACATAATGGAAGAGCTGAAGAAGTTAACAGAATCCAATGAAAGGAGGGGTAAAAGAAGGCCAATCACTAGTGACCTCAGTTTTTATGTGCTTACAAGAAAATCCAATAAATCCAAAATATATGATTAAATGGAAAAAAACAAGAGGCAGAATACTATTATTTGATATGGTTCTTTTTTCTATTAAAGACACACATACATACCTCAGTGCAATTAAAAAGAAAATTTCTTCGAGTTTTTTAAGATGCAAAGTGTTGCTACCTCTGAAGAACTAAGAGTAATAAATTTTGTAGAATGGACTTTTAACTTTCCATTTATAGAATTCTGCAAAGGCTGAACCTTTTGTAATAAATGTAAAATACTTACATAACAAAAGCTACACAAGTTTAAAACCTTTACTAGGACATTTAAAAAGAAATAAGTTGGGGCTGAGGAGATAATCAGTGATGTCTCTGCCTGCCTGAGTTTGATCCCCATATCATAAAAAAGTTCATAAACTGTTTCAGTATATTATTTTTAAAGAAAAAGGGCATGAAATCACACAAATGTAGTGTGTATTAAAGAGACCAATTAAAGATGGATGCAAAGAAATGTTTCAAAACAGTCTACACATTGCACCACTATCCACACATGCAATTTCCCCACTGGTCTATACTTTGCAAAAACTTTCTCAACCTGTTTTCTAGCATATTTTATATCACATTATTAGAAAGGTAGCTGAGCATGACGCATGCATGCCTGTAACTCTAACACGTAGGAGGCTGAGCAGGAAAACAACCTGAGTTTGAGGCCAATCTGCACTACAACACAAAATCCTGCCTCTAAGAAATAAAACAAAAAGGTAAATAAGTTATCACTGGCTGGGGGATATAGCTCTGTAATGCTGTGCTTCCCTGGCAAGTGCAAGGTCCTGAGTTCAATCCCCAGTACTGAAGGGGAAAAAAGTTATCACAACTACCACTGTACAAATTTCAGGCTGGTTCCAAGTGTGTCTGCAGAACGTAGATTTTTTAAATTATTGAAGAGGAGAAAGAAATTCAAGAAGATATACAACTACACAGTGATTTCTTTTCCTTTTCTTTGTTTATTTTTTAAGCCTCAATTCTCCTGCCTCTGCTTCCTGAGTGGTGAGTTACAGCATGTACTGCCACATCCAGTTAGTTACCATTTTTTGTACTATCTAATGGACTCTAAATTTCTTTTCAAAAATATATGCCCAGTTCTACTCTAACTCCCTGCATCAGATGAGTATACATACATTTTTTCCAACTGGCAAACCACCTATCAAAATTAAACCTTAAACCACCTTACTTAAACATGAGTAACCATTTGAGAATTCTTAAAATTGTATCTAGAAATACTACTAAACTTTCTTTCATTCTAAAGAATAATCTAAACTCCTTAAAACTTTTTTTTATAAAAATCTAAGAGATTGTTCAAAGTTCTTAAACTTCATAGATCTTAAACTAAATAAATACTAAAAATCATCAGGTATAGTGGCACAGGCCTGTATTCCCAACACCCAGGAGCCTAAGGCAGGAAGATTACCACAAATTCAAGGCCAGACAGGGCTACAAGAGTTGAAGGCCAGACTGAATTATGTAAAACAATCTTGCCTCAAAAGACACACCCCCCCCATGATGAATTAGGATTAATGAAATGTTACTTGGAAAAAAAAAAAAAAAAGGCCAAGGGTTCATTAAATGTATACTTACAAGGAGGTGGCAAATAATGCCGACATGATGACAGAGAGGGCTGCGGAGGGGGCTGGGGCTGGGGCTGGGCCACCAGGCTTGATCCATAGCTGTCTATTGACAGTGGCTGGCTCGGGGCGGCAGCTGCAGCCTGATGGCCAAAGATTGCAGCTCGGGAGGAAGAAACAGGGCAGCAGGGGTCAAAAGCAGATGCTCCATGAAAACCACCACTCCCGTGACTTCTGATCCCGCTGTTACTCAGGTCTACTGGCAACGCCTGCTACACAAAGGAAAAGCAGGTTTTATCTTTTCAAAATTTTGTTAAAACATTATTTTTATTATTAAAGTTCTCCTACTATAAACTAGAAAAATAAAAACTAAATTTGAAAAAGGTGATTATTAATCTAAGATCTATGGAACATCAATTAACTACTGCATAGGTTGGACTGCGAAAACCACTGGTTTTACATTTAAAACCTCAAGTCAATTTTTAAAAAATTAAACATAAGATCATTACTACAACACAAAAAATTTTGACTATTATTCTAAGGTATATTTCTCTTGCATTATCAACATGGGAGAAATAAAGCTTATATAATTCTCTTCCACTCAAAGTTCTCACCAGTAATTTCAGAATCCTCAGAACACATGTTATCACACCACCAAAAACATTCTACTGAAAATGTGTCCTGGGTTTCTAACTCTTAAATGTTCTCAGTGCAAATAAATCTACAGATTATTCAACCATAAATTAGTTATGCCATGCTTGACAAACACATTAGAGATCAAGCCAATTATTCCTTTATTAAGAATCTCACTTGGGCCAGGGATTTAGCTCAGTGGTTCCAGCATCTGCCTCACAAGCGCAAGGTCCAGAGTTCAATCAGCACCACATACCACAATGTTGGGCATAATGACTCATGCCCTTCCCTAATTAGTACCAGTAACAGGATCAGGCGTGGTGGCTCATGCCTGTAATCTCAGCACTTGGAAGGCAGAGGCAGGGGGATTGCTCGGAGCTCAAGGCTAGTCTGGGCTACATAGTGAGTTCAGGGCCAGTATGAACTACAAAGTGAAACCCTGTCTCAAAAAAGAAAAAAAAGAATCTCACTTGTGGTAAGGCTCATCTACTCAGCTGGGAAATAAACCACAGTACAGAACTTATCTTTACTTAGCAGTAATTATTTCTTCCCAAGCATCTGCAAAGTTGTAAGTACACAATATAACTACAGCCTGTAAAAATCTATGATATATTTCAAAATAACTCCAATAGTAGGGTCTGAAGGCTCTCCCACGATATAGAAGTAAAAAATGCTTGAGTAAATGAAAATGCTAATTAATGTAGTTTGATCATTTACTGTTTATACATATCAAATTTCCAGACTTCTCCCTATAAATATGTTCAATTATGTGTCCATTAAATTTTTTTTTTTTAAGACAGGATCTTGCTGTGTAGCTCAGGTTGGCCCTGAAAACACTTTATAGCCCAGCATAGTCTTGAACTCAAGGCAATCCACCTGCCTCTGCCCCCCAATTGCTGGGTCTACAGGCATAAGCCACCACACCTAGTATTGTTGATACATGGTTACTGGGGATCAAATTCAGGACCTCATGCTTGCTAGGCAGGCGCTAGAACCACTGAGCTAAACCTTTGGCTCAATATTTTTTTTTAAAATAAGAGTTTTGCTCTAAAGTTCAGGGTGGCCTTGAACTCACTTCACTATGTAGCTCAGGATGGCCTCAAACTAATGGAAATCTCCCTGCCTCAGCCTCCCTAAAATTTTTTAAATCTTATATAATCTTTAACTTTACTCCAAAGCAGATTATCCAAATAACTGCTTCTGTATATTCTTCTTTTTCCTTTTTATTCTTAAGTAATTTAAATACATGCTTACTGCTTGAGTTTCACATAACTGTGGTTTTATAAATACAATTAAATAAAGATTTGGTGTCTTATATGGAATTACATACAGGAACTGTTCAGTACCGGATGCTGAGGAAGGGGAGATGAAGAAAACCAGCGTAACAGAAGCACAGATCATCTACAGTCCTCAGAGGAACTGCAGCAATCTTTCTTTCAACAAGCTCAATGCTCAGAAGATAACAGAAACATCAGAAAGGGAGGTTAAAAAGTACAGGAAAAGCTTCATGAGAAAGAAAAGGAAGAGTGCTAGTCAGGCATGGTGGCATCTCTATAATCCCAGTACTTAGGAGGCTGAGACAGTAAAAGAACCCTGGGTTCACAGTAAGCCCAGACTCCACAGGAAGACTCTGCCTCAAACCTCACCCAGAGCCTCCCCACACAAGCAGGCGCCTCTCTTTTATATCGTGTGTATACAATCAAGTAAAGGCATGCCCTGTATGCTAAGGTGGTAAACACAATGTATGCCTGCAATTCAGGTAAACTGGGTTTAAGAATAAAACTGGGAGCCAGGCATGGTGGCACCTGCCTGTCACTTAGCACTCAGAGAAACCACAGTGGAGGGATCACTAGTTCACAGCCTGAGCCAGGATATAGCTCAGTGGTGCCACCACCTGACTGACAAGTACAAGGCAGTGAGCTCAATATCCAGCCCCCGCTCCCCCAAAACAAGTTCCCAGCCTAGCCTACCCTTTACTCCAAAATTAAAAAGTAGGTGTTTTAGGAAAGGTCATTTCAAAGAGAAAAGCAGTTGTTCTGAATTTTCCTTTTAACTTGACTTATTCTACATGATCAATACTAATTTATTTGCTATTGTAAGTACTTACTAAAAATATACTCAATCATAATTTGGTTTCAGTTTTTGGTTTTTTTGCTTACATTTCAATCCCCTAAAAACTAAAAACCTCATCTGTTCAGAGAACATGTGCTGCAAGTTTGCATCTGAGAAAGCTACTTGTGTCTAGATTCACGGAGGTTATAATGACTTCAAGAGTCACACATAGGCTAAAAATACTGGGGAAATTTTCCAATTTTTCACAAATCAGGTGGACAGTTTCAATACCTTATTTGAAATAAACTCTTAAAGATAAGATCCATCTATATTTAACTAAGACATAAAAAATCATTTCAGAATAAAATACAGTGATTTTAGAGTAAGTATCACTTGTAATTTCACCTTTCTTTTCTTTCTTTTCCCTCTTTCTGTTTGTCTGACTGTGGACTGAACCCAAGGAATTGAACATTCCCAGCATTTTTAATTTTGCTTTGAGACACAGTCTCATTAGGTTTTCCAAGATGGCCTAACTTGTGGTTCTCCTACCTCAGCTTCCTAAGTGCTAGGAACCATACCTGGCTCCATATTCTTCTTCCTCAAAATTATTTGTAATAGGAAAATCCTAGGGATTTAATTAAAAAAAAGAAAAAAAGAAAAAAAAACAACTCACATGTCACTAAATTAGGCCATTTTTACATGCAAAAAAAAAAATGAAGTTTATAAAACTCTTCATTAGGGGCTATTTTCCTTCTTCCTAATGGTGCCACAATTTTAAAAACAAAAGTAGAAAATGAGAGTGAGGAAGACTTCAAATTCCACACACCTGGTCGTGGTAGCCGGTACTAGAGCTACTAGTTCCCCCACAGGGGGCCTGCACTTGTGGAGGCCTTTCCCCAGGGCAGGCAGGGTCACTGAAGGTAGGAGAAGCTGGAACAGGTGGGTGGGGAGGGTGGTGGTGGTGGTGATGATGTTGGAAATGATGACTGTGCTGCTGAAAGCAACCTGTGTGTGCATGTCCCAACCCGTGGAGACTCTGTGACGGGCCTCCACATGGTGAGTGCTGGGGACAGCAGGAAGGGAGCCTTGGCATTGCAGGGGGGCCAGTTTCTGTCACAGCACTAGATGCAGTCCTTCTTGAGTCATCTTAAAACAGGAAACAAAAAAATATAAATGAGCAGATCATTATATACCATTGTCTAAAAGGACTATATATAAGAACTAAGAAATGTACAGTAATTTCTAATCTTTGCAAATAAGATACAATATTGCCACATTCTAAAGATACACATATAATTTTGAGGAATAGTCTTCATTGAGATTTCTTGAAATTCTAAATTTTTCAAGGGGTTTATTATTTACCATTATATATAAATCAGGCAATAGATCACTTTTTCCTAGATCAATACAAGTTATTAGTTATCAATAAAAATTGCATTTTAAAAAACTCTAAAAATGTCTATTCTTCTAACACACAGTACAAAACAATGGATTTCATGAATTCCTAATACCATAACTCACTCATTTCCTCATAGGGAGGCTTGAAAAAAAAATCTCACTTTTTAAATAAATAGCCACCCAACTCAGACATCAACTGAGTCTTACTAACTACCAACCACCACTCTTTATTCTGGTAGTTTATGGTGGAACCAACAGAAAATAAGAATAAGACTAGTGTTGGAAAATAAAATGTCTCCTCATAATCATCGCTGGAGAAAACTGTATGGAGTCCAATCGACGTGGACTCCAATCCTGAGGCTGAACACACATGTAAGGGGGAAAAACATTAACACTGTGGCTTTAAATAGAAGACTGAATTGAAAGTTCATCTTCCTAGTAGTGTACATCTGGCTTCCAATTATCCTCCATTCTCCAACCCCTCACAAAAAAGTCAGTGGTCTAAAACCACAGAACGGAGAGTTATCAACATACTCGTGACAGCTGGGAACACCACAGTTATAAGATGGGCCTAGGAGAAAAGGGATGAGAATGGCCCTGAAAAAATGAATATGTCAACAAGATTATCACTAGATTTTTTTTTTTAGGTATTTTTGAGACAGGGTCTCGCTTTTGTGGTTCAGGCTGGCCCTCAGCTCAGCCTCAAACTCACATCACAATCCTCCTGCCTCTGCCTCCCGAGTGCTGAGATTACAGGCGTGAGCCACCACGACCGGCACTGTGGTATGTGGTACTGGTTGCTGCTGGGTGTGGGTCTCCACACCCAGTATTGTTATGTGGTTACCGGGGAATCGAACCCGAGCCCTTGCGCTTGCAAGACAGGCGCCGGAACCACTGGGCTAACTCCCCGGCCCCGATTTTTTTTTTTTTTGAGACAGGCTCTCACTTTGTAGTTCAGGCTGGGATTGAACTCAGCCTTGAACTCACAGCAATCCTCCTGCCTCTGCCTCCCTAATGCTAGGATTATAAGCATGAGCCGTCATGCCTGGCACTATGATAATGTGGTACTAGGGATCGAACTCAGGACCTTGTGATTGCCAGGCAAATGTCAGAACTACTGCGCTAAATCCCTGATCCATATCACCAGATTTTTCAAAGCAAGTTTGTTCTTTCTGAAAGGATTCAGAAGCACAGTAAAACACAGTTTAGGGTGGCAAAAATCCACTCTAAGTAGACACAGACAATATAAGTGACCTGTGCAATACTAAGGACTGAAATTCTGTTGAAGGTGCAGAGGCAGAGTCAAAGCCAAGGTCAAGAGACAGGCAAGGAGGCAGAACAGAAAGGAAGCAAAAGGGAGAGAAAAGACAGGAGTGAAAAAAGGATAGGTATGGATATACAAAAATTTTCAGAAAGGTGTCAGAAGTTTTTATAAGTTCATGCTTGAGACCCTTCTTTTTTTTTATAAATTTCCTCCCCAGAGTTTAGTTTGAGTTAGCCTTGAACCCATTATATAGACTAGGCTGGCCTCAAACTTGCAGCAATCTTTTGCCTCACCCTTCTGAGTGCCAGGATTACAGGCTTGTACCACCACATCCAGCAGAGTTCAAATCTTCACCTAAACAACTGACCTCAACTAAGGTATTTAACTTTTCAAGTTTCTTCATTTCTAAATTAGGGAGAGGAATGTTCACAAGTAAAATTTTTTTTTTAAATTTTAGACAGGGTCTCACTTTGTGGTTCAGGCTGGCCCTGAGCTCAGCCTCCAACTAACATCACAGCAATCCTCCTGCCTCTGCCTCCCGAGTGCTGGGATTCCAGGTGTGAGCCACCACGCCCAACACTGTGGTATGTGGTACTGATTGCTGCCGCGGTGAGTCTCCACTCCCAGTACTGTATGTGGTTACCGGGGAATTGAACCCCGGCCCTTGAGCTTGCAAGACAGGCGCCAGAACCACTGAGCTAACTCCCCGGCCCCACAAGTAGAATTTTTAAAATGAAATAAGCTGAGTGTGTTGGCAACACACCTGGAATCCCAGCACTCAGGAGGCAGAGGCAGGAGGATTCTCTTGAGTCTGAGGCCAGCCTGGGATATATAGGGAACTTAAGGTCAGCCTGAACTACATAGTAAGACTGTCTCAAAAAAAAAAAAAAAGTTAAATAGCACACAAAAATAACATATAAGATACCAAATTAGTAGGACAGATTATACACTCAATAAAATAAAATAAAAGCCCATTTTATTTCTGTCTACATTTTTCCTCCAAAGAATGCAGTATTTAGAAACATCCTTGGGAACTCCTGACATTTCTCAGTTCTATCTTTGGTATTCCAGAAAAGGGAGCCCTTCCTAATCCACCCACAAATAATTTTTCAATCTGCCACGTCAAGCTCTAAGAATATTAAGAGTTAAATGATATACTGTTCAAAGCATTAATAATAAAAATTTTTATAAGTGGCTTCATTAAAAATCATGTTATAGTCAATCTATGATAACAGGGTCTGAAGTGTCTCTTAGTATGCTACTAATCAAGTTCTATCTCTGTACCAATGTCCAAAAAAGAAAGGTAGTAAAAGGATCAGTAAAACAGCTGATAGTAGAGATAGACATAAGTGCTTACACACATGTAACATGAACTAAGAGCTAAAATTATACAACTCTTCAGGCGTGGGGTACAGTTCAATGACACAGTACATACTGAGAATGGTGAGGCTCTGGGTTCAAGCCATCTTTGTGACTTTGAGTGAAGCAAAGGTTTCTGACATATGATGCCAAAGAACAAACAACAGAAATGGAAAAATGAACACCCACAAAATATTTAAAACTCTCATATGAGAGAGTATACACCGTGCTTAGAAATAGAAATGGTGGAGAGCCATGGATTTAGCTCAGTACTTCCAGTGTCTGCCTCACAAGTACAAGGTCCTAAATTCAATCCCAGATACAAAAGAAAGAAAAGACTGGGTCATATGACAGCTCTATTTGTTGTTATTTTTGTTGTTGTTTTGTTTCTAACAGCACTGGGGATTGAACCTCTGCATTTAGCTACATCCCTAGTCTTTAATTTTTTTATTTTGAGTTAAGAGTCTCCTTAAGTTGCACAGACAAAGTAAAAACATGCAATCTTCCTTCCTCAGCCCCCTACAGCACTGGGATTATAGACATATCACCACATCTAGCTTAACTATCTGTAAACTACTAAGTATATTCAACAGCTTTCTCACTTTTCATTACTACCAGAATTTGACCAGGACTCCAATCTTCTGTTTTGTTTGCTCTTATAATTATAGACTCCCTAATGGGTGCTACATATTTCACTATGGTTTTCACTTACATTTCATTAATGACCAGTGATGCTACGAGCCTCTGCATGTGAGTCTTGAGTCATCTATATACCTTAGAGAATTAAAAAAATCTACTCAAATCCCCTGTCCGTTTTCAATGTGAGTTGTCTATGTTTTTGTGAAACTGTAAGTTTTTAGGCAGCTGTGGTGGTGCACACCTGTAAATCCACTGTAAAGACTCATGAGGTTAAACTTACCTTTATCTTTTGTTGCTAATAATTTGATGCAACCTGTTTACTTTTCCCCCAAGTTCTCGCTGAGCTATAATACTTTGGTAGCTTATATCATAGAAAATCAAATATGAAATCATATTTTAATTCAAATAAACATTACTTTGTTCCCATGAAGCTTATTAAAATATAAGAACAAATTTGCTAATACAGCAAAAACTTTAAAAACAGTAATACTTTTCCTAACAAACATCGTGATAAAGCTAAGCACAGTGACACATGCCTATAATCTCAGAACTCTGAGAAGCTAAAGCAGAAGGATCAAAAATCATAGCCAGATTTGGCAAGTTAGCAAGACCCTGTCTCAAATCAAAAAATTTAAGAACACTGAGGGTGCAGCTCAATGTGAAAGCCGTATCAATGCCCAGTATATTTTTTAAAAAGCCAGGACCAAGAGCTCTACCAACACACATTTTCACATACCTCCTATAGAAGTACCAGTTGTACTATTGCTTGTAAGAGTAGGTGAAGTCTCTGATACTGTGGAAGGTTGGCTACTGGTGACAGCTGAAACAGTATCAGAGGCCTGCTCAGAGGTAGATGGAGTTGAACTGTTAACGGAAGCACTAGTAGATT
Organism: Petromus typicus; assembly: GCA_004026965.1. Classification (NCBI taxonomy): domain Eukaryota; kingdom Metazoa; phylum Chordata; class Mammalia; order Rodentia; family Petromuridae; genus Petromus; species Petromus typicus. The sequence goes on along the minus strand of PVIR01000753.1, from coordinate 28,484 downwards.
GTGATTCCATTCTTGAAGAAGTGGCTGGTACTACAGTAGGTTCTACAAAATACAAAGTATCTACTTAATATTTACAACAGATTAAACAAAGGGCTATAGTTTAATCCAAGCTAAAATTCTTATGATCATTACTAAAATAAAAAAGCAAACATTAAAAATATAAACAAATGACTATAAGATGAAGTAAAGAAAGCTAATATATTTCTTTCTCTACTTTTATATGGCTCATATTCTCTGAAGAGTTTTCCTATCTTTAATAAAAAGTTCCTATTTTTTAAAAAAAATAAAATGCCAACACTAAACTGACATATAACTAAAATATAATTGTTCCATTTAAACATTCTAACACATACATGTAAAATTCACTAATTTAGGTGAACAAAAAGTTTTTCAGATAACTAAGTTTTTTAGCCTACCTCAGAGAAGATTAAAAGGAAAATTTTTCTGCTCAATAGTCATAGGCTATGAAAAGTGTTACAAGTTATCCAGTACTCTCTAAATTCTAAGCCCAGACTGCCTGGAGAGCAATTCTGATTTTATCAATACAGTGTGACTATGGCTGAATTATTTAACCACTCTCCACTTCTGTACCTGTAGAAGTAAAAAAGGATGAGAATTTTCTTCACAGAAGTGTCAGGACACAGTGAGGTCACACATACAATGCATGTACAATGTTTTCAGGAATCACTTCATCAACTAGCTTTGATTTTTTTTTTTTTTTTTTTTTTTTTTTTTTTGAGACAGGGTCTCACTTTGTGGTTCAGGCTGGCACTGAGCTCAGCCTCAAACTCACATCACAGCAATCCTCCTGCCTCTGCCTCCCGAGTGCTGGGATTACAGGCGTGGGCCACCACGCCCGGCACTGTGGTATGTGGTACTGATTGCTGCTGGTGTGAGTCTCCATACCCAGTATTGTTTGTGGTTACCGGGGATCGAACCGGGGTCCTTGCGCTTGCAAGACAGGCACAGGAACCACTGAGCTAAATCCCCAGCCCCCTAGCTTTGATTTTCTTTTTTTTGTATCTACTTTAATCTCACATTCTATGCTTTTCGTTTCCAAAAGTAAGTTTCTGCTAATGTGAGTAAATATTATTATTTATCAGTTTTCTAGTAAAATAAATATGAACAAGTTTCGATTCTGGGTGCTTTGGGGGGGCAGTTTGAGGTATCAAGGATCAAACTCAAGACTTTGCACTTGCCAAGCTGGTGTGGCACTACTAAGCTAATCCTCAGCCCACAAGTAAGTTAAATTTCAAATATGTGAATACAAAATGGCTGCTTCTGATATTTAATTTTACCAAATTCCCTTCATAATTCTACATTGACTAGCCCCACTCACCATCTTCATCAACAGTAAGGTCCACAACTTCTGCTGCATTCTGTCTCAAAGGCTGTATCACAGTAGAAATCCGACTACGGTTCCGTGGCTCTTGTGGCCTACCACTATGAGAACCTGAACCCTGACTCCAGTGAGTCCTGGAGTGTCCAAGGGTTGAACGAGACCTAAAAAGATACCAGTATTAAACTAATAGACATAAGAACAGGAAAAACTTTCAGTCAAAACAGAAATCAGTAAGCTTTTCTCACAAAAAAACTTCATGCAAAACTTCTCCACAGAAATAATGGCAAGAGAATTAAAAATAGACTAGCATAAGGCCTAACACTCAGTAAACATGGTTAAATGAATTAAACACCAACCTATTGACCAAATAACTTAAGAAATATCATGTTAAACCAATCATAATATAAAACATAGGATATTGAGCCAGGCGTTGTGGTGCATGTGTATAAACCCCACAGTTAAAAGGACCAGGCAGGAGGAGGACTGGCTCAAGTTCCAGGCCAGCCTGGGCTACATAGTGAGTTCAAGGCCAATCTGAATGAAAAGTGGGACCCTATCTCAAAAACAAATAAAAAAACATAGGATTCTGTTTCAAGAAGACTGCTCTCTCTTCAATGTTTATTTTGTATATTCATGGGGATTAAAATCAATTATTTATACTTTATGATCATTCCTCAAATTATTCATAATTAAGGAACTTAAAAATACCCTACATAATTAATGTCCACATTATCTTACATGCTAACCTAGACTGGTTTGAGAAACATGACTGAGAATCCTAAGCCAAACTAAGCTTCTGGTACCATTCTATAAGAATACAAAGAAATAAATAGGAGCCAGAGAGATTTCCTGGAGTTACCAGACATAAAGATACTGTAGCTAGTTTTAGGTTGGTAGCCAAAGGTAACTCACTTTGAGCTCCTTCATGTTTTTAAAGCATGTAATTACAAAGCATAAGCACATTAACATTTAAGAGCACAGCATCATACAGTCCAGTTTTATGTGGGTTTTTTTTTTGAGACAGGGTCTAGCTTTGTAGTTCAGGCTGGCCCTGAGCTCAGCCTCCAACTCACATCACAGCAATCCTCCTGCCTCTGCCTCCCGAGTGCTAGGATGACAGGCGTGAGCCACGACACCCGGCACTGTGGTATGTGGTACTGGTTGCTGCTGGGCATGAGTCTCCACGCCCAGTATTGTATGTGGTTAACTGGGGATTGAACCCAGGTCCTTGTACTTGCAAGACAGGCGCTGGAACCACTGAGCTAAATCCCTGGACCTTTTGTGGGTTTTTTTGAGACAAAGTCTTACTTTGTAGCTCAGGTTGGTCCTGAACTCAGCAATCCTCCTATCTCTGCCTCTTGAGAGCTGGGATTACAGGTATGAGCCACTACACCTGGCACTGTGGTATATGGTACTGATTGCTGGTAGGGGTGAGTCACCACACCCAGCACTGTGGTATGTGGTTACCAGGGATCAAACCTGGGCCCTTATGCTTGCAAGGCAGGCAGCACTGGAACTACTGAGCCAAATTCCTGGCCCTTTTTTTTTTGAAGTTTTCTGAGACAGGGTCTCACTTTGTAGTCAGGCTGGCCCTGAACTCACTATATAGCCCAGGCAAGCCTCAAACTCAGCAATCCTTCTGCCACTGCGTCCAGAGTACTGGAACTACAGGCATGAGACACCATTCCCAGTATTGTGGTATGTAGTACCAGGGATCTAACCCGGGACATTGTGCTGGCCAGGCAAATGCCGGGACCATTGAGCTAAATCCCCGGGCCACAGCATCATACAGTTCTAAGTTACATGCAGGTATACTTTATTTGAAGATCTGTTACAATGATCTGAACAGAATATATACAGGGATAGAACAAGAACAGGCAGGCCTAAGATATCAGGAGGGAAAATAAATTTGTTTTAGAAAGGAGACACTCATAAAACACAAATACTTATGCAGTATGTTTTCCCCTCCTGCCTAAATAGGTCATAAAGCTGCATAGAATAACTTTACTATCTGCATGTCTGGAAAAGGAGAGCAAATCCAATAAGATGCACAGTTGTCAAAGAATGAGCTTGACCATCAGAAAAGAACCCCAGGGCCAGGGATTTAGCTCAGTGGTTCCAGCGCCTGTCTTACAAGTGCAAGGACCCAGGTTTGATCCCCCCGATCCCCCAGTAACCACATATAACAATACTGGCATGGAGACTTATGTCCACCAGCAATCAGTACCACATACCACAGAGCTGGGCATGGTGGCTCACGCTTATAAACTCAGCACTCCAGGAGGCAAAAGCAGGAGGACTGCTGTGCTGTGAGTTTGAGGCTGAGTTCAGGGCCAGCCTGAACTACAAAGTGAGACCCTGTCTCAAAAACCTAAAAAAAAAAATCCTGGGAAGGGAAAAGGGGTGAGAAGGAAAGGAGGGAAGAGGAATAGGAAAAAAAGAAGCAGCAAGATATATCATGTACTAGTACAAATTCCCAATGATGACTGTTATTATTATGTATATATAAAATGTACCAATAAAAAATAATGCTTGTGAAGCCAGGAGTCTGTAATGAGACCACAACTTGGTACTTTTGTGAAAGCTTCACAGATGTCTGAACTCCAGTGCCACTGTGTGAGAACCAGCAAGAAACTTTCATATATGAGGAACACTTTGACAGAGGTCTTAGTGACCACTATGACTACTGCCAATTGTCAAATCATGACAAGACAGAATCTGAAGCAAACAAGTCCTCCTTTAAATAGAACGGGTGAAAAGACAAAAAATAGTGACAAAGGTAAGGCTAAGCTTAGTGGCAAATGCTGGTAATCCAGCTCTCAGAAGGCTGATGCATCAGGACTACCTGAGTTCAAGGCCAGCCTGAGAAACATAGTGAGTTCAAGAGCTGCCTTAACTAGTACAAAGTGCAACCCTGTGATTTTAAATACAGAAAGAAAGGAGTGAGGGAGCAAAGAAGCGAATTTTTTCTAGCTGAGCCTGGACTGCACAGCAAAACTTGCCTGAAAGAACAAGCAAACAAATGAGAAATATTATACTAAAGTGCTGAATTCTATGCCATTAGAAGTGGTACTCCAGGGCCGGGGAGTTAGCTCAGTGGTTCCGGTGCCTGTCTTGCAAGCGCAAGGGCCCGGGTTCGATTCCCCGGTAACCACATAACAATGGTGGATGTGGAGACTCACACCCAGCAGCAACCAGTACCACATACCACAGTGCCAGGCGTGGTGGCTCACGCCTGTAATCCCAGCACTCGGGAGGCAGAGGCAGGAGGATTGCTGTGACGTGAGTTTGAGGCTGAGCTCAGGGCCAGCCTGAACCACAAAGCAAGACCCTGTCTCAAAAAACCTAAAAAAAAAAGAAGTGGTACTCCAATGAGAAAGTGGCCACAGGAAAACACATTCTAGGTCCTTCTGCAATGTGCCTCAAAAATATGAATGTTTTTTTCTTTGTAATCAATGACATACATTTAACAACTAATGTACCAATGAAGGCAGTGTTAGGATGTGATATGGGTTAAGAGGTCAGTATCAAAGAGACTCCACAAAAGGGCAAATCATTTCCAGTTATTTATCAAAAAATGAGGGTTTTTTTCACTCATTTTTTAGTTCAGAACTCACCGATAGCTTTCCCCAACTGTTACAATCTCCACTTCACTGTCAGTTGAGGTAACATTAATTTCTTCATTGGCAGTGACCTGGGGAGTGAATGAAGCTTCTATCACCACAACATCTTCATCAATACTTCCTAGAAACAAAAAGGGAGAAACACTTGTTGGCAAGCTGCTAGGCAGAAATTTGTATTTTTACTTGGGAGAATATTAAATTCAGACAAAAACAATTACAGTAAATACAGTAATTTCTTTTGGGTAGATAGATAAACAATAAAAGACTCCCAATGTCAGAGTCAAAACTGCTGTAACTTAAGAAATTTTAACTGTGACTGTAAAATATAGGAAAAACAACATAAGCAACTGGAAGCAGATTTTTGGATTTGTTTGTTTATTTAAGATAGGGTCTCAAGGGCCCAGGATTCAGTTCATGGCATCGTGCACGCCTTGCAAGAGCAAGGTCATGAGTTTGATCCCCGGCACCACACACCAAAAAAAAGATAGGCTTCTCAATATGTGGCCCACGGTTGGCTCAAACTCACCATCCTTCTGCCTTCACCTCCAAAGTACTGTAGGATTACAGGAATGCATCACCAGATGCTTTTGATAGTAACTAGCACGCATTATGTTGAGTAGTTATGGTGCTATGATTAGTTTATGTGAATATGAGTTTTAGACTTAGAATTAGGCTTCAATTTCAAATGTTGTGTACTATGTGCTTGGCAAATTGATTAAATTTTCTGAAGCTTCTGTTCTTTTCTTCTTTTTTTTGTGGAGCTGGAGACTGAACTCAGAACCTTGTAAATACCAGGATGGTACCAGCACCACTGAGCTACATCCCCAGCACCAGAAGCTACTGTTCTGAAGAAGCAGGGACTTTTTAAACTGTTTTTTGTTGTTGTTTGCCACTGGAACTACTGAGCTAAATCCACACCACTGAAGCTCTTTAGTTCTTAATGGAAATGCACTTGCATGATTTTACATGGCACAAAGTATGTGCTCATAAATAGGAAATGTACAACATCAGTGGATGAATTTGTTTTCCTATTCTCCGTATTTTTATTACAGGAAAATTCATACCCCAAACACAGTAAAGTTTTAGAATAATAGTAATAGACAGACATATGATTTTTAAAAGAACCCATTCAGTACAAGACTTGTGAAGAATCAAGCAAGAAGGCAACATGATATTTTTTTAACCACTTTTAAATTTCACGTTGTGAAACATGTCTCCCAAAACTTTTTTATCTGGGGCCAGAGATTTGCCCCAGTGCCTGCCTGAGGAAAAAAAAAAAAAAAACTAACCTTTTTCTTCTTGTAAATCTACTGCTCCTTTTCTTGGACTAGCACCCTTGATAACCACCATCGTAAAGGATTTGGTTTTTTTAGTTTTTTGAGACAGGGTTTCACTTTGTAATTCAGGCTGGTCCTGAGCTCAGCTTTGAACTCAGCAATCCTCCTGTTCTGCCTCCCAATCCTGGGATTACACATGTGAACCACCATGCCCAGCATTGTTGTATATGGTTACCAGAGATCGAACCTGGGACCTTATGTTTGCAAGGCAGGTGCTGAAACCACTGAGCTAAATCCCCAGACCCCACCATTGTGTTTTTTTAATAATAATGGCTATTGGACAGGGCCGGGGATTTAGCTCAGTGGTTCCAGTGCCTGTCTTGCAAGTGCAAGGACCCGGGTTCTATCCCTGGTTAACCATGTCCAGTACTGGGTGTGGAGACTCATGCCTAGCAGCAACCAGTACCACATACCACAGTGCTGGGCATGATGGCTCACGCCTGTCATCCCAGCACTCGGGAGACAGAGGCAGGAGGATTGCTATGATGTGAGTTTGAGGTTGAGCTCGGGGCCAGCCTGAACTACAAAGCGAGACCCTGTCTCAAAAAAAAAAAAAAAAAGAATATGGCTACTGGAGCAAGGATTTAGCTCAGTGGTTCCACTGCCTGCCTCTCAAGGTTCATAGTTCAATCCCCAGTACTATCCCCCCCCAAAAAAAGAGAAAACAGCTATTTTTGAGGCCTTCTATAAACAGAACTATAAATACTTGTCTTTTTTTTGACGACATTATTTTACTCAGCATAATGTCAAAATGAATATATGTGCACACAGATTTGGACTCAAAAGTTTCTTGTGGCATATTCCTAAGAGCAAAATACTAAACAATTCAAGTGTCAACAGCGGGTGAATATGTAAACAAAATGTAGTCTAATTATTGAATACTATAAAGGAACTAATAAAACAAATGAAAATTAACTTCTAGTCAACAAATGAACCTCAAAAAAGTTAAGACAGGAAAACTCATATACTGCCCTGGTGTGATTCCGTCTTATATGTCTATTCTCAAGACATAGCTGTGTGTTTCCATCCATATTCTTTCCTACCTAAGTGGGAGCCACCACTGCATGGTGGATCCCATGGACATGGACAGAAGCCCCTTGAAGCCCCAGAACTATCTTTTCAGTTGTAAACTGAAGGCCAACAAAGACTAACACTTTAAGGTGGATAATTATAAAAATGAGCACCAGCTGTCTTTAAGAATGGTCAGCTGAGGAGGGGCTCGGCGCAAAGGATAAATTGCACCTAGTCAAACAAGAGGCAAAGAATTATGAAGAGTCCAATTAAAGTGTCACTGGCAACTTTGAAAATGTCTGTACAGCCAACATGTTTATAATTTGTTCCACTCAGGTTTCCCTTGGGGGCTTTGAAATTATACCATCTGTTTGTAAACTGAAGTGTGGTTCAGGGCCTGTGAATATTAATGGACAGCACTCAGCAGCAGTGGAAGATGCAGAAGTAGACAAGGAGGGGAAAGAGGATGTAAAACCCTTAAGTATGTCTGGAAAGCGATTTGTCCCCAGAAGTGGAAGCAAGGTTCCACAGAAAAAAGTAAAAGTAGGAGCTGATGAAGATGATGATGACGACGACGATAATCAATCTGATAAGAAAACTGAAGAGAAAGCGCAAGTGAAGAAATCGATGAGATATTCCAGTCAAAAATGCACAAAAATCAAACCATAATGGAAAAGACTCAAAACTATTTACACCAAGATCAAAAGGCCAAGAATCCTTCAAAAAACAAGAAGAGAGTCCTATAACACCCAAAGGACCTATTTCTGAAGGAGATATTAAAGCAAAAATGCAAGCAAGCATAGAAAAAGCACATTAAACAGTCCTGGGAACTGCTGATAAATTAGCCCAAAGATGGGGAGAAAGAAAAAGGAGAAACAAGTAATAGTCCATATTGAGTATCATCAACAATTAACACTCCAGTCTTCTGTTTTAATCGCAATCCCTTTTGCTGATTTGCCACTCAGACCCTCTTCCAAGATTGCTGGAAGCAATCTTTTTCCTAAAGCATCTTTTTTTTTTTTTAAACTTTTTGACTGCTATGATTCAGTGACCCTTACATTTTGCTTTATATTGTGTATATGCCTCATCTTATTTTAATTACCCTTTTATCTCTTAGCCACTCAATAAATATTTGAGAAAGAAAGAAAATGAAGAAATAAAGAATCATATATTATGAATTTCATTCAGATGAAATGCCCCCAAGAAAGGACTAATAATAACAGCAGAAATCTTCCAGAATCAACAAACTCCATAGAACTATACTGTGATAGTTGCATAGTTCTACATTTACTAAATTTTAGTTTAATTTTTATTATTATATAAATTATACAGTAAAACTGATATTTAAAACAAAAAACAGCTGGGCATGGTGGAGTTCACTGTAATTCCAGAATTTGGGAGGCTGAGGCAGGAGGACTACCATGAGTTTAAGATCAGCCTGGTTACACAGTGAGTTTCAAGGGCAAACTTAACTACATAGCAAGACCCTGTCTCAAAAAAATAAATAAAAAACATTCCATGAAAAGTTAAAAAAAACCAGTTACACACCATAGTCTGAAGTAGGAAAACCCTAAATTCCAAAGATATCAATTCTCATTTTTACCAGTTAATCATCACTGCCAATTTGAAGAAATTAAGAGAGCCCTGGTTGGCACAAACCTGTATGTACTCTCAGCACTCAGGAGGCTGAGGCAGATGAATGAACTTGAGTTCAAGGTCAGCCTGGGCTACACTGAGATCCTGTTTCAAGGAGAAAAAAACACCTGGCCCCTTTCTGGCTCTTTCCAAGGTATGCTCCTTCTCAGTCACCATGAGCTGATCTTCACTATGGCCTTTACTATGGATTCTTTGCCTTGGAACCAGTCCAACATGCATTGAAATTTCTTTAAGTGTGAGTAAAGTTAATCTCTCCTCTCTTAAACTGTGGGTATCAAGTATTTTGTCCCAGCAACAGAAAGCTGATTAATACATCCTAAAATTAGTCTACAATTCAAAACATCATCATTTGTCTTTCCCTACCACTATCCCCATACCCAACTAATTTATTATAAAGTCCACTTGGATAAATAAACAAAATATCTGGTAAATATTCCAGATTCTGTATTACAGTGTTCTCTTTAATGCAATGAAATAGACTGATGGACAGAATCAAACTCCATAAATACACTCAAGGGCACAGAGAAGAGCTCACTTTGGCAGCACATACACCAAAGGCACACAGAAATTTAATACAGGATAAAGGTAGTGTTCTCAAGTCAATAGGAAAAGAAAGACGTCAGCAACTGGTTTTTGGGACAAATGGATAGTCACAATTAAAAAACAAAGCATAACTAGCAGCATAACTCAGTGGTAGAACATGTGCTTGACACATGCGAGGTCCTAGGTTCCAACTCCAACACCAAACAAATAAAATTGGATCAATTCTTCATCATATGTGTGAGGCTAAATACCAAATGAATCTGTGCTCTAAATTTAAGACCTACACAGTACAAAGGTATGGATGAAAACTGGTTAACTCTATTGTATCTGTAGCCTTTGAAAAAAATTTTCCTAATTTTGACTCAAAATCTAGAAGTAATAAAGACAAAACTTGGTAAATTTAATTCTCACATACACAATTAAAAAAAAAACCTTTGGAAATAAGAAAATATAAGCACAATGAAAGGTTGGATAACAAATATGGAGTAATGTTTACATTTTACAGAGATTCTTATCTCTAACATGAAAAGCTTACAAAAATGTAGAGAACACTGAAGACCACTATTCTGATTTTTTTTTTTTTAAATTTTTATTTTTAGGGTTTTTTGAGACAGGGTCTCACTTTGTAGTTCAGGCTAGCCCCAGCCTCCAACTCACATCAGAGCAATCCTCCTTCCTCTACCTCCTGAGTGATGGGATTACAGGTGTGAGTCGTCATGCCCGGCACTGTGGTATGTGGTACTGGTTGCTGCTGGGGTGAGTCTCCATGCCCAGTATTGTTATGTGGTTACTGGGGATCAAACCCAGGCCCTTGAGCTTGCAAGACAGGCGTCGAAACCACTGAGCTAAATCCCCGGCCCAGTATTCTGATTTTTAAAACGGGCACATGATATCAATAGATCAAGCATAGGAAAAGAAACAGAAAATACCTAAAAGGTTTAAAAACAGATTAAAAGTTATATGACATTACACATAATGAAAATTTTTAAATGTACTATAATTCCTCATCAACCAGATGGAATAAAAAGCTCTCAGATCTGACAACATTCTTTGGAAAAGACTTGTGGGACCACTTTCAGATAGTAATAGTGGACATGCACCATGGTGTCAATCATCAGGGAGAAAACTCAGGCCGTACTTTACCAAATGACATATGCAATTATCCTTGATTCAACAACAGCCTCCTAGAATTCTATACCCAAGACATTCTGGTAAAAAAAAATAATAATAATAACAAACAAAAGTTCTTTATTGTAGAATTACTTGTAATTGCAAATATCTGCAAAATGTTCAATAGGAAACTGGTTGAACAAATTATGATAAGAACTACTATAAGGCCGTATATAATGTTTTTTTTAAAAAAGGAATGAGGGGCCGGGGATTTAGCTCAGTGGTTCCAGCGTCTGTCATGCAAACTCAAGAACCCGGGTTTGATTCCTGGTAACCACATACAATACTGGGCATGGAGACTTAACGCCCAGCAGCAATCAGTATCACATACCACAGTGCTGGGCGTGGTGGCTCACGCCTATAATCCCAGCATTCGGGAGGCAGAGGCAGGAGGGTTGCTGTGATGTGAGTTTGAGGCTGAGCTCAGGGCCAGCCTGAACTACAAAGCGAGACCCTGTCTCAAAAAAAAAAAAGGAATGAAAAGTTTAGTGGCTATCTTTGCACAGTTTTACTCCTCTCAAGTATATCAATATATCCAAACATCAGTATATATTAAGTGAAAAAAGCAAGACATACTTTTGAGTAAGAGTATGCATACATATTTGCTTACTCCTAAAGGACGAAAAACACAAACCAAATTATCAAAACAGTCAGTTATGACTGCATCCTACGATACAGGTACAAAGCTAGACCTCACTGAATGCATTTGCTTTAAAGTTTGACTTTGAAAAAAAGTAAGCTTGACTTTAAAGCAAGATAAATGTTTTACTAATTAAAAAAGGAAAATTATGCCAGACAAAGTATTCATGACAAATCATCCTAGCACTCTGGGAGGCTGAGACAAAAAGATCACAAATTTAAGCATAGACTGAGCAAATGGGAAGATGCTGTCTCAAAAAAAAGAGACAGAGGAAGGGAGTTTTGTGGGGTGGCACTGTATGGCTTGGCTGACCAGTGGGAGCATGAGTAAACAATAGTCGATCTGTAGGGCTACAGCCTGTGGAGAGCTTGTGATTCCATGTCTTTCTGCCAAACTCACAAAAGAGACACTTGGCCAGTAGATTAATGAAAATGTAGAATTTTTTTTTTTTTTAAACAGTCTTGCTTTGTAGTGCAGGCTTGCCTTGAGCTCACTACATACCCCAGGCTGGTCTCCAACTCGTGTGGCTATCCTCTTGCCTTAGTGTCCCAAGTGCTGGGATTACAGGTGTGCACCACCACACTTGGCTGAGAACAAGGATATTTTGTGGAAAGTTTCAAATTGGAAAATACTGAAATTTCACCCTAACCTAGGATCTCTGCTTCTCATATACATACAGATTGATGAAAAGCCCATTCAGAAAGACAGTGGTCCACATCTGAAGCAAGAAACCAGTCATCACAGAACCTGCTACAGAAAACCAACCACTCCACATCTATTTTCTGCTCACAAAGTACCCAAAAAGAGATAAGCAAAGTGTTCATGTCAAGTAAGATGAAAGAAATACTTAAGACCCACCATAGATAGTAGAAAACACTAAGAATCTCTAACGACTTGTTCTCATCAAAACATAACATCTCTGAACTAAGGGAAGCCCAATCCTGATGCTGGCTGAAGCTTCCATGCTGTCCTAGGCCTGAAGAATGAGACCAAAGCAACCTGGCTGAAGGAAAAGCCTTCTCTGGGTCAGGAGGAGCTCAGATGCTTTTCCAGCCTCATTCACACAGAGAACCTGGAAAGAATGCCTCTGAGCAGTTTTCAGCCTAAATCCATTTCTCTCCACTTCAATTCAACCCTCACAGCAACAGGATGAGCAAGTTACAGGTGCTTGAAAAACACAGGACTCAGCGTCCTTGAAAACAAACTACACAAACTTGGTGACAAGCTTATGTCCAACCCTGCTGAGATGACATCTCACTCAGTAATTCAGGCTGGCCTTGAACTCACATTTACAGCAATCTTCCTACCTCAGAGATTACTGGCCTGGGCTAACATATCCAGCTCTCTGAGGAGTCTTTCTCACTATGGGAATCAGCCTGACATAGACAGCTCCTGCTCCCTAAATGAGTTATCCCTGGTGATGTTCTGTACTCATTCCTTTCTTTACATCATCTCAACCAGCTGTCCTTAGGGAAAGTGTCAAATTCAAATTCCCAAAGTTCAAATGGTATCAAGACAATCAGACAACATGTTCCTGAACCTCCTGGCTTTCCTCATTTTAAAGCTGTCACTGTCACTCTTAAGTGTGGAAATGACCACACATGTCCCATAGCTTCCACACTGGGGAAGGTGAAGGGCAGGACCCAGGGTGATCTAACTGCAGCAGATGCTCACTCAGGGTCCAACTACCACTGGGAAGGTGTGAAGGCTTGTTATTTTGCTAAGTCACTAAACTGGGCTTAAACTTGCATCACAGAGAGCGGGGATTGCAGAACTGTGTTCCACATCCAGCTCCCATTTATGTCTACTTGAACTCTCCAATCTGATCCTAGAAACACTCCTAATCGGTTACCTCAATGGGACTCTCCATCACATGTCTCTCTCTTTGGAATCCAGTCTTCACTTCAGGAGCAGATTGTCCCCAGCTCACAGTGCCTGAGTTTGTACTGACTTTACCTTAGTACAGTGTTAAAGCAATACATCACAGTTTCTATTTTGATCTTTCTTGAGAGAGGGTCTTGCTGTGTAGTTCAGACTGGCCCTGAGCTCACTATGTAGCCCAGGTGAAGGTCAAACTCACGCAATCATCCTACCTCTGCCTTCCAAGTGCTAGGATTACAGGCCACCCCGCCTGCCCGGCCCTGTGATATGTGGTACTGATTGCTGGTGGGTGTGAGTCATCATGCCCAGCTTTGTATGTGGTGGCTAGGGATGGAACTTGCAACCTTGTGCTTGCTAGGCAGGTGTTGGAACCACTGAGCTAAATCCCTGGCCCTCTACTTTGATGTTTACCCAGGCCAGCCCTATCCAGAATGGTACTCTTGTAATGCTAGGCAAGGGCAGAAATCCATAGCACTCCTTAGCTAAGCAATCAGGGAGTTGGCAGCTAACACTCTATACTGTCACATGTGGCTTACACAGTTTGGATCATGTCTACAAACATTCATGGATGCATGTGCATTGGATAGTCAACATTATCATGAAGCAAATTATGTGTTGCAATAAAGAAAACTTTAAATTAAAAAACATAAAACATGGCCAGAAACTTAGCTCAGTGGCACTGCACCTCCCTTGTAAATGCAAGGTTCAGAGTTCAATCCCTGGTACAATCAATCAATCACACATGAGGTAAAAACACATGTTAAATTGGTGACATAAAATGAAAACAACACTGAGATTCCACCTCACCCCAGACAAAACAGCTGCTATCAAGAAATGAACCAACAACAAATACTGGCGGGGAGAAAAATCCTTCTGCACTGTTAGCGGGAATGTAAACTGGTACAACCACTGTGGAGGTTAGTGTGCAGATTCCTCAAAAAACTAGCATTAGAGGTTCTATTTGACCCTGCTATTTTCCTGCTAGGTATATTTATGAAATAATTAAAAAGCATCGTATCACAGTGACACATGTGCACCCATCTTTATAGCAGCACAGTCTGTAATAACTAAATCTTAGAAATAGTACAAATGCCCATCAATCAGAGACTAGATAAAGAAAATGTGTTTTTTTAATGAAATAAAATATTCATCTATAAAGAATAACAGACATTTATAGCTAAGTGGACATGCACTGAGGTCATATTCATAAGTGAAATAAGTACAATACATATGTATAAATACCATATTTCTCTAGTGTGAGAAACAAAATGTAAATGGCATCCAAATATATAGTAGGTATTGTGAAATAGGAAGAAAATTTCCAAAGGGGAAGGAGGACAGGGGGCAAAGATGGAAAAGAAAAAATTTGGGGGTAAAACGTAAAAACAGAAACAAAGCTTATGTATATAGGGAGGATAGAGGGGCTAAAGGGAGGCCAGGGGAATGGGAAAAATAAGAATCAAGATATTTTATGTATGGGCCGGGGATTTAGCTCAGTGGTTCAAGCATCTGCCTGGCCAGCACAAAGTCCCGAGTTTAATTCCTGGTACCACATGTCAGAATGCCAGGCATGGTGGTTCACATCTGTAATCTAGCACTTGGGAGACAGAGGCAGGAGGATTGCTGTGAGTTCGAGGCTAGCCCAGGCTACACAGGAAGTTCAGAGCCAACCTAAACTACAAAGTGAGACCCTGTCTCAAAAAACGAAAAACTAAAAAAAAAAAAGATGCAGGCTGGGGATTTAGCTCTGTGGTTCCAGTTCCTGCCTTGCAAGCACAAGGTCACAAATTCAATCCCCATAACAAAGAAAAAAACAAAGATATATCATGTACAGGTACAAATTCTGAATGATGAAAGTGAAAAAAAATGTATACTTAAAATGTACCAATAAACTCATTTTAAAAAATAAACTGGTGACATAATCATATAGAAAATGCCAAAAAAAAAATCATACTCAAAAAACTTTAAATATCTTTCATCAGAACTGTCAGTAGTAATTGTAAATGTTTTTATTTAGAAACTATTTCATTCACTTTTGTTTGTAATATGTATTCTACAATGCAAGTAACTGTTAAGATTGTTAAGAATTGAGAATTTCAACAAAAAAGCCAGGCATAGTGGCGCATGTCTGTAATCCTAATACTCAGAATGCAGGGGCAGGAGAAACACTGTGAGTTCAAGGTCAGCCTGGGCAAGACTGTGTCTCAAATAATTTTACTTAAAAATAAATTCATCAGGGGCTGGGAATTTAGCTCACTGGAGCTGTATCTGCCTCAAAAGCACAAAGTCCTAAATTTAATCCCCAGTAACCCCAAAATGTTAAAAAAAAAAAAAATGCATCAAGAGTAAAGAGACAAGGGCTGGGGATTTAGCTCAGTGGTTCCAGCGCCTGTCTTGCAAGTGCAAGGACCCGGTTGATCCTCCTTAACCATATACAATACTGGGGGTAGAGACTCACACCCAGCAGCAACCAATACCACATACCACAGTGACAGGCGTAGTGGCTCACGCCTGCAATCTCAACACTTGGGAGGTAGAGGCAGGAGGATTGCTGTGAGTTCAAGGATGCACTTAGGGCCAGCCTGAACTACAAAAGCCAGACCCTGTCTCAAACAAACGAACAAAAAAGGTAATATACACTTAAAATGTACCAATAAACTCAATTTTTAAAAGAGACATAGATATAAACACTTACATAAAAATTCTAATATAAACTTGTGCTATGGCTTGTGCCTAGATGTTCTCCAAAAACTCCATGTGGTCAGAGGGGCTACTTTTCAGAGGTGGCTGAACCTGGACCCTATGATGCTGGGATGAAGGGGGTATGATTACTAAATGAGTCCACAGATTTGTGTGCTACTGCCCTTGGTGGCAGCCTAGACAGAACGTAAAGGGACACAAAGAAGCTGCTACTGCCACTTGTCCCTTGCTGCCATGCTATCTTCTGCTTTCTACTATGGGCTGTTTCTCTGTGACATCCCTCTGCTATGCATCCAGTCATGAAGCCAGCTGACTACGAAGTGAAATCTTTACATGCTGTGAGCCAATAAATTTTCTCCCTTTGTGTGTCAGGTATTTTGTCTCAGCAATGAGAAAGAGTAACTAAGACAATTTGCAGCAGAAACATTCACAAAATTAATGATTTATCTAACTGGGCAGAGTGTCACATGTTTGTAATCCAAGCACTTGGGAAGTTTAGACAAGAGGATCACCCACCTGACTTAAGAGGCCTGCCTAGACTACATAGTGAATTCAAGACCAGTATGAACTACATAGTGAAACCCTGTCTCAAAGAACCAAGGAAAGTAAGATTTCTTTTTTTTCTTTCTATAATACTTTCATGCACAGTTTAGCCCATTTAAAAAGTGTAAAGCCGGGCCAAGGATTTAGCTCAGTGGTTCCGGCGCCTGTCTTGCAAGTGCAAGGACCCGGGTTTGATCCCTGGTAACCACATACCTATACTGGGCATGGAGACTCATGCCCCAGCAGCAATCAGTACCACATACCACAGTGCCGGATGTAGTGGCTTACGCCTGTTATCCCAGCACTCGGGAGGCAGAGGCAGGAGGATTGCTGTGATGTGGGTTTGAGGCTGAGCTCAGGGCCAGCCTGAACCACAAAGCAAGATCCTGTCTCAAAAAAAAAATAAATAAATAAAAATAAAAAAAATAAAAAGTGTAAAGCCGGGCCAGGGAGTTAGCTCAGTGGTTCCGGCGCCTGTCTTGCAAGCGCAAGGGCCCGGGTTCGATTCCCTGGTAACCACATACCATACTGGGCGTGGAGACTCATGCCCAGCAGCAACCAGTACCACATACCACAGTGCAGGGCGTGGTGGCTCACGCCTGTCATCCCAGCACTCGGGAGGCAGAGGCAGGAGGATTGCTGT
The DNA here is from genome assembly GCA_004026965.1 of Petromus typicus. Taxonomy (NCBI): domain Eukaryota; kingdom Metazoa; phylum Chordata; class Mammalia; order Rodentia; family Petromuridae; genus Petromus; species Petromus typicus. The sequence continues at coordinate 11,395 of PVIR01000753.1, read as the reverse complement.
GATGTGAGTTGGAGGCTGAGCTGAGGGCCAGCCTGAACCACAAAGCGAAACCCTGTCTCAAAAAACCTAAAAAAAATTTAAAAAAAAAAGAAAAGGTAACAAAAAGTGTAAAGCCATGACAACCCAGTAAATCAAAAAATATTTTAATTTTTAGAGTATGGTTCTAAATGTCACATCTCAAGGGGCCATAATGGAGCTCACTTGTGTTGCCCCTGCTCTCTCAAACATACAACTGAGCTCAATTCCCAGTATTAAAAAAATCCTAATGAAAAGAACACAGAAATATTTAAAGAAATGGTTATTTCCAAGTTTGGGGAGTAAGACCGTTATTAAAACTGACATACTTGGGCCGGGGATTTAGCTCGGTGGTTCCAGTGCCTGTCTTGCAAGCGCAAGGATCGGTTCAATCACCCCGGTAACCACATACAATACTGGACGTGGAGACTCACACTCAGCAACCAGTACCACATACAACAATGCTGGGTGTAATGGCTCACGCCTGTCATCCCAGCACTTGGGAGGCAGAGGCAGGAGGATTGCTGTGCTGTGAAATCAAGGTTGAGCTCAGGGCCAACCTGAACTACAAAGCAAGACCCTGTCTCAAAAAAAAAAAAAAAAAATCCTGACATACTCTTAGACTCAACTTAAAGATCTCCCAATGGCCAGGAATGAAACCATCTCAGATCAAAAAGATTCCAAGATTCAATTATTTAAATAAAAGATGTCAAAAAATTGCATCTTTCTTCCGTTATTTTTTATAAAGTAATAGGAAATATAAAAACAATTTTATCAAATTAATTCAATATAAGAAATGACTGGTTGTGGGGCCGGGGACAGAGCTCAGTGGTTCCGGCGCCTGTCTTGCAAGCACAAGCACCGGGTTCGATCCCCAGTAAACACATACCTATACTGGACGTGGAGACTCAACCCCAGCAGCAATCAATACCACATACCACAGTGCCGGGCGTGGTGACTCACACGTGTAATCCCAGCCCTTGGGAGGCAGAGGCAGGAGGATTGCTGTGATGTGAGTTTGAGGCTGAGCTCAGGGCCAACCTGAACTACAAAGCGAGACCCTGTCTCAAAAAAAAAAAGTCAGCATTGTAACCTCTAATAATGAATCTACTGAAGATCAGAAAGAGCAGCTAAAAAACAGTGCATGAAAGACTGGTGGGGAATCTGACAGACAAAGTCGAATACTCAAGTAGGTTTTTAAGAATGAAGTGAATATGGCTAAGAGCAAAGTTATTGGTTAGAGCTCTGGAAGGATGGCAAAATAATGAAAACAGAAGGTACTATACGTAAGGACAGAAGACAGCAGCAGACATGAGTATCTACATGACAGACTAGCAGGCTATGTCCTTGACAAGTAAGACAGCAGACAAAAATTGGGGAAGGTGAGTGTCAACAATAGAAATGACATTCTAGTCCTCCGGAAAGCTCTATCTTTCTAATTTCCTAATTTTACAAGAAATTAACCTTCATTCAGACTTCAATCTTTAGTATTCAATAACTTTCTAAATTCCAACTGTAAAAACTATACATTAACTCAGGATGGCTTATTTAAATGAAATATATACTTCCGGACAGTCTGCACATAAACTTATTCTACTGAAATGTAATTTTTACTCGCGTCTTTCTGGGAGAGTAAGTCCATGCAAGTGCACAAAAGCACGTAAAAGAGCTATTCCACTCTCATATATGCTCTACTGAACTCTGTGAAGAGCAAAATTTACAAGTCTTAGTGTTTCAGTACGTTACTATTCAAATACTTCAAGGTATTTTTCAGCTATGAAGAATAGCACAAGGTAACTGTGAACAACAACAGAGTACTTAAAGACAAAATGTTAATGATGAGAATTGTTCTGACTGATTCAAAGTGGAAAAAATTATATCACTTTGGTATATGAAAAAGTGGTCAAAGAAATTATACTGAAGAACTATAGGAAAAAAACTTCCTATTATAAATCAACATCCTATTTAAAATTATTTAAAAAATGATATAAATGGTTGTTCAAAAAATCTGACTATACTTATCACTAGAAATAGTCTTATCACAGAATTAGGGTCATAGTTTAATATGACAGTTGGTGATTATATGGTTTAAAAATAAAAGTTCAAGGCAGGCATGGTGGCACATGCCTATAATCCACGCACTAAGGAGGCTGAGGCAGGAGGATCACTCCAAGTTTGAGGCCAGCCTGAACTACAATGAGACCTTGTCTCAAAAAAAATAAAATTAAAAAATTATAGAATTCATATTTCTTTTGAATATAACAAAAGCACTAAGCACAGAAACAAGAAAAATAAAGCAGTACCTTCCATGTTTTACACAAACATTCTTACCTGAGGGAGCAGCTGGATTGTTCTGATGGTTTTCACTTGCAGAAACAAACAAATCCTCTTCTCCTTCAGTTGATGAGCTAGAGGACTCACTGCTGAGGTCATTCTCACTGGAACTACTAGAACTGGGTAGCAATGCATATTTTCTTCGGGCTAACACTTCTCGTTTTTTCCTCTGCATTAATATTCTCTCTTTCTGCTTCTGTGTCCTCTGTGAGGAATTATTTTTTACAAATCTCTTTCTGCATGGGAGTCTCCTCAATGAACTGCTATGAAAACAGGGTCTTTTCATTAACAATCCTGACACAGATTCTGGCTCAGTCCGAGGCCACTTCTGAGATCGTGCGCTGTGACTTCTACTTTTAGCACTCAAAATAGTCTGGGAATGTCTTACAGAGACTTCTTTATCCTCATCTGAAGTCACAGTATCAGAGTCTCCAAAATGCAAGCTGGATGAGGGAGAAGAAAGACAATCACTAAATGAGGAATCATTTTCTTCATCACTTGGCGCCTCTAGGTGTTGCCTCAATCCCAGCACTCCCTGATTCTCTTTAACACAGTTCTGTATATACGAAGGGCCAGCCTGCTGACTTTTGCGTTTTTTCCTCACAACACTTTTTTCTTGCTCTTGCTGATTACCATTCATGTCCTTTTCTTGTTTTTGAGAATCATCACACAAGTGAGAGAATTCATTCCCCACTTTACTATTAATCATCTCAACTCCTGCAGGAAAACTTTTGACTGTCCCAATGGGCTCTGGATGCAAAAGGATCCCTTTCAGACTCTCCTGTGTCTTTGGAGCATCAGAAGGAATCTCACTCTTCATATCCACTTTTAAGGTATAGAGCTCGTTATATTCAGGAGTCCATTGAGACATGGGAAACTTTAAAGCAGGCCTAGAAGACACAATTAGATATGTAGAAGATTTTTAACATGTTTAATCAGAAAATTTAATTGACGAGTTCTTCTGTCACACTGAGCACACCCACTGGATATCACAGAACTGGATTTTCCTTAGCAGGATACGAAATGGCTACCATGAGTCATTTTTTCATTCTTATAAAACATTTTTCTTTGAAACTGTTATATAAGTTCCCAACTTTTAGTGAACTGCCATAGAATATAAGCCTACTTATAAATGTCTACTGACCAAAAATCACTACAAATACTGCTACCTTCAACAATATACTTGATCAAAACCAAATGATTTCTTCAGAACTTACATTGATTATAGATAAGAACTGAAAAGATGACCATTTGATCCAGCCATGCCACCACAAGGTATATATCGAGTATATGAATCAGTCTATTAAAGAGATGCCTGTGCTTCTCCGTTCACTGCAACACTCACTACTCACAATGATCAAGTGGAAAAAAGCTAAGTGTCCGTTGACTAATCAATAAAGAAACTGTGACACATATACAGGGTACAGTCCTATGAGGCCATTAGAAAGAATAAAATCTTGTCATTTATGAAAGCACAGATGGCACTAGAAATCATTAGGGAAGTGGCATAAGCCAGGCAGAAAGACAAGGACCTCACAATTTCACTAAATGTGGAATTTGGAAAGCTGATCTCACAGAAGTCAACACAGAACGGTATTTACCAGGGGCTGAGAAAAGTAGAGGGAGGGAGGAATGGACAAAAGATGACCAATGGGTACTCGTCACATAAATAGGAGCAATAAGTTCTGGTGTGCTATTGCTAGGAGGACTACAGATGACGATACTGTCTATATTTAAAGACGGAAAAAAGACTTTGAACATTAACTCCATAAATGATAAATGTTTGAGAAGATTTATTTTTGCCAGTTATACCTTTATAAATTGTATCCATGTATCAAAACAAAGTGCCCCATAATACATATGATTTTTATGCACTTAATGTAATGGTTTAAAAAGAAATTTTTTTTTTCTTTTGAGACAAGGTCCAGACTAGCCTTAAACTCACTATGAAGGTCAGGCTGGCTTCAGACTTGCAGCAATCTTTCTGCCCTAGCCTTCTGAGTGCTGGGATGACAAACATGCATCACCACACACAGTAAAAAAAATTATTGACAGTGGCTTAACATGTAGCTCAGTCTAACACTGAACTGACTACATAGCCCAGCATGGGCTTAAACTCACAGTAATCCTCCTGCTTCAGCTTCCCAAGTGCTGGGATTACAAGTATATGCTACTACACTTAGCTAAATTTAAAATTTAAGAAAATTAAAAAGTATAAAAATTCAACACTCTTAAAGCAATGTTTTCTTTGCATGATAAAACTTCTATATATAGATGGTTGCTACGTTAGATGGGTTACTATAAATACTAGTTATCAATGTAACTTCTTTCCTATGCTTTATCCCTTCATATTACACTATTCTGAAGAAAATGTGAATTCTGATAGAGAACAGCACACAACAACCTTTTAAAAGGCAGGACTAAGTTGCTAACGATCATTTAGCTACATAAACAGTGCTGCAAAACATAAAATCAACTTCCTACAAAGAACCTAAGTGCATCTAAACCACAATGCCTAAAATTATGAGCTGAAGAAAGCAACCTATGTAAAGCACATATTTTAGTGCAATGTCTGACAGAAGAATAGCTATAATGAAAAAGCAGTAAACATCATGACTCCAACTGAAAATCATTACAAAGAGGGGCCGGGGAGTTAGCTCAGTGGTTCCGGCGCCTGTCTCACAAGCGCAAGGACCCGGGTTCGATTCCCCGGTAACCACATAACAATACTGGGTGTGGAGACCCACACCCAGCAGCAACCAGTACCACATACCACAGTGCCGGGCGTGGTGGCTCACGCCTGTAATCCCAGCACTCGGGAGGCAGAGGCAGGAGGAT